>JACWQW010000027.1:0-180818 GCA_014849355.1 Cryphonectria radicalis
CCCCCCCCCCGCCCCCCCCCCCCCCCCCCCCCCCCCCCCCCCCCCCCCCCCCCCCCCCCCCCCCCCCCGGGTCGTTCTGGGCCGTCCTCACTAAGGTCGTACTCGAGGAGGAAAAGCCAAAAAAAAGAAAGAAAAAAAATGCCAACCGACACGACGGCAACGGTGTTTGTTGTTTCTTATTCAAGGAAACGAGGTCTGCTTCTAGAACACGACGGAGAGGGCGAGATTGCCTGGTGGATTTCCGCCAAATTGCATAGAGTTGTAGGAGAGATGACTTGATTTTACTAAAGAGTGCGCAGGAGACGTGCAAGGACCGCCAGCCAGCATGAACACATCGTGTTAGGGCCCAAATACCCCCCTCAGCACCCGGCTTTCAGTGGCATTAGGGAAGGGGAGAGGGGGGCGGGGGGGGGCGGGGGGGGGGCGGTTTTGCTGTTGAAGAAAGAGAGGGGCATTTCCCCCCTATAGGGCCAGTACTGTACACATCCCTGGTTGTGGTCCCTGTTTTTACCCTTGTCCTCACACCGTTGTTCGGTCGCTGTACCAGAGTAAGCCCCCTGTCTCTTCCAAGGTTGTTCCCGCCTACCGCCTGCTGCCGAGAGCCCTATTGCGACAGTAGCAGCAAGTAGCAGCAGTAACAGCAACAGCCAACCCCCTGCCCCTTGGGCCCCTCTCCAGCCATCCGTGCCACAGACGTCACTCACTTACTGAAGACCTCCTCCCCCCCTGGCTCGCTAGAGAAGCACGGAGGGGTAAGCCCTTGCCCACCCCCCCTCCTCCTCCTCCCCTTGTGGCTGGGATCCACCCCAGAACGCGGTCGCGTCGAATTGGAGTTCTGCAGAAAGCGATTATTTAAAATAGTGGCGCATGAATTTATGATTTCCATGACGACGAACAGACATTTGGCAGTGTGACCGATCGTGCAGCACCCCCGACCGCAGATGTCCTCGAAACAGTTCTCACCCCTCTTACGAACATGGTATAAGTGGAAAGCCCTCCGCCTACCATGGCGAAAGAGGTTTCTAGTTGGTACGTCCCAAGTGTACAACCAATCCTTACTTTCCAAAAAAAACAAAAAAAAACAGACAGCATCATGATCATCATCATCATCGCCACCACCGTTGCTGACTGACCCTTTTCCCTCACAACCCCAAAAAAAACAGGTCTCGACCTTCAAGGCAACACATACTGGGAATTCCGCGATGTCCGAGGTGACCCCCGCCCCGGCGAACCCGTCCGCTGGCGCCGCATTGTGCAGTACCCACGCGACACCCACTACGGCGAGGTCAAGGTGCCGCCCCAGTGGCACCAGTGGCTGCGCAACATGCGCGAGAGGCCGCCCACGCTCCAGGAGCAACATCACGAGGCCAGGCGGCAGGCCCAGATGAAGTACCTGGCCGCCGAGGCCGACGCAAGGTGGGAGGCTAAGCCGAGGGTGATGGAGGCGCCGGCAGGGGAGCAGCAGCAGCAGCCCGTGGCGGCTCTGGAGGGCAGGACCGCGCAGACAGCACCAGGGGAGGGTCGCAAGGAGGTCGGGAAGGAGGATCCGTGGAAGAAACACCGTCGGGCTGGACCAAGTGAGGATTGGCAGCCGCAAGGTTGGACACCACCAGCATCGAAACGGTGACATGTATGAAGGTTGCTGCATCATCATGATCATCGATGGTCATCATCAATAATCATTTGGATCCCTAGCAAGCAATGATATCATCAATCTTCCCAGGAACCACCCATAACGCCACTTTTGAATCTGACCAGAGCCGCCAACCTGCTAGCGAGGCTCTTGCGTAAGAGACGCTGCGAGCGTCGCCCGTACAGGATGCATATATCCTTTAGCCGTCTATGCTGCGCAACCTCTAGCAATGACATAAATGTTGGTAATTACAAACAAACCAGACCCTCAATGACGGTGTGGCAGATCGTCTCACGCGCTACTGCATTGCTTGCACCCTTAGGAGGTGAGCCAATGCCAGAATGCGTGCCTCGGAGGCGTGGAGGACCTCTCTTGCAGCCCTCTCGCCATCTGGCCTGCGGCTGTTCTTCCTCGGCCCAGACTTGTCCCGCCGAGCCTGGACGCCCGTCTCCACGGCTTGTTGCAGCGATTCCGTCCAACTCAAAACGCCACCCTGCCACAGGAGTCGGAAGAGTGTCTCGATTGCCAGGGACAGCTTGGCATTGTTGACCGCGGTTCGGTACGCAAAGGGCATATAACACTTCTCCAGGATGCGACCGCTGATCGACTCTGTTTCGTCCGCCTCTGGGTGCACGTGGTAAGGCATAGGAACCCCGGCCGGAAGGAGTGCCGGCATCAGGAGGCGGATGGTGGCGACCAGCGAGGTCACATCGAGAGCTGAGTCGTGTGGCGCAACAAAGCGCGCAAACGCAGGTACGGGCAGCTGGTTGATCCTGTGGGCGAACTCGCCGTACAGATCCATGATATCGAACCTGCACCTGTCCGGCATATCTTCTGCAGCTCGCGACAACTGACAACATGTGTTAGAGCGGGAAGAGGGCTAAGCTGTGACGTTGCCGGCATGACTCACCAGTGCGAACAGACGAGCGCGCATGCGAATGGTCTCACCCAGTGATGAATCTGTCCATGCCTCAGACCCGTCATCACCGTCCGCCGATGTCCTCTGATGGCTGGGAGTTGGCGGCTCGGAGCCGTCTGTGGACGAGTCTTTCATGTAGTCGCCGAAATCGTCGTTGTCGAGATCGAGCTTCCGCCGCTTCCTCTTCTTGCAGGCCTTGGACTTGACATTCGTCTCCTTCTCAAACACCTCCTCGTATATCGTGCTCGACGAGGCGCCCCCGTCGGCAAACACTGCGTTTATGATCGGCTTGAGTGGCGATGACCGGCTGTTGGCCGGTGTGATGTAGCCCATCAAGAGGGAGTCCCATAGTAGCGGGTGGCCCGTCTTCTCCCCCTCACCCTCGCGTTCCTGGTCCAGGTGTTTTCTCTCTTCGTAGTCTAGCTCGAGGACATCCAGCATATAATCGAGCCATGGCTTCCACCACCGCCACCGGTGCGGGTACAGCGCGCTGCAGTTAAACGCCCAGCCCAGAACCCTCCAGAAACTCTGACCACGCACCCAGATGCTTCCGCTGTTGGCCGTCTTGCCACAGATGGGCTCGTCCTCGCTCTCCGACTCGTCTCGTGGGGGGTCGTCAGTGGCACGGCGGCGGCGTGTGCTGTGGCTGTGGAACAAGAACGCATCTCGTAGTTTGCCGTCAACCGGCCCGACGAGGCTGAGGACGCTGCGCAGGAAGGAGAGGGACATGGACGCCACATCGTGCTCGGCGTTGTTCGACAGCTTGGAGGTGTGCTTGGGCAGGATCGCAAGGGTGGCCAGCATCGCCAGCTGGGCAGGTGGAGGAACGAGGGCAGGCTTGGTCAAGGCTGTCGAACTTGCAATACCATCGCACAGGACGCTGGTGAGGAGGTCCAGGCCCGCGACATCTTTTGTGGTGTTAGCGAGAGGCGCACTCAGTTTAGTTGCTCGGTACTCTGTATACACACACACACACACACACGCAGGGGGGGTCTTTTCTTTACTCACAGGTCTGCTCCTCAAGATGGATTTGGCTGCGATACCTCAGCTCGTAGGGGAGATCTTTGGCTTTGCGGTACGTGGGGGTATTGTTGGCGATTTTGGCTGGCCCAGGCTCACAAGTGCTGCTCATCTCTGTATCTTGCATAGCAGTACTGGAGATGTCTTCGTCCGCCATGCGGTATACCGATGGTGGCGTACGAGATAAACAGGAGAGACCTGAGGAGGCAGCCATTATCGCTCTGGCTCACATTGTTTTAGAAGCAATAATGGAGGAAAACAGACGCGGTTTTATTGGATTACACTACTATATGACGCGCCCCCTGTCACCCGCGTCTGCAGTGCATCATCCCGGGCACTACCAGGCACGCCAGGCTCTTTGACAGGCGGCTATATCCTGTCACTGCCCCGCCTGGGGCTGTCGTTAGTGGCTACTACAGGGGGCTGTCCAAAATCCATCATTCGTCCAGAAGGGTCTGCACCACGTCAGCTACTCAACGACCTCATGTCTTCCGGCGCAAACCACCCTCATGCACCTTGAACGGTTCTGAGCCCTCTACTACATCCTCGCCACTCCAGTTCGACGCCAATGAACTGACTTGGCTGAAACTTTCGTATCGTGTTCTATTTGCATCTTTCTCCTTAGCCCTATTCCATTTCAGTCGAACGGCTGTCACCGTTGACAAAGGGCATGTCTACATCCGTCACCGATCATCTTGTCACCTGGTGTAACTCATCATTCCGTTTGAATAACACCTCGTAGAGGTATACATATGCTGCCAATTCCCTTGCCCCAGAACTGTCATCGTTTGTAAGGGGGACTACAGGTACTTACTTCCAGCCTGTCGACATGTCTTCTCTGAACGGTGAGTGATCTATTTGGTCTAGCCCAAGTAGACTATAATTCTCACAATGGAATGGTTCCTCGCCCATCCATCTGATACCTCACACCATTTCAGCTCTGTGCTGTCCGTGATGGATTCATATGGCTCTTCTATTTTAAATATTTTTGCTCGCGCTCTCGACACTTTACACTTTGCTGACAAAATGTACTGATGCAGAGAATGATGCCTTGGGGCTGCCGCTTTCAAGTAGTATGAACAGCTATTACTTCGTTGACCTTTTATAAAGTTTTGAGAGGCTCACCTCACGAACGAGATATAATGACTCTTACGATGCCACGAAAAGATGTTTATGTGGATTTTTACGGTATACTTGTCTATTGTCTGCTTGATCTAAGCCTTGTTTCCTGACTATGATACTATGTGCTTACGCATTAATAGTATTATGCCATACCGGGAAAGAATTTCAGATTTATCTGTCACTCCAAGCCGGTCAGAGGAAGTATTCATGGCCGGTATGGCACTCTGAGCCCAGCCTTGCCGGTCCTAGACCGGGAGTAACCTTTCTGCCTCAATCGGCAAGGCCTTGAGAGACATCCCAGACCTATCGTGCCGCAACACAAGATATAATCTTGCAGACGGGCCGTCGGCGGTCACCCTCGGAATCCAAACAACCACGAAGAAGGCCTAGGACTACGCTTTTTAAGCCAACTTCTGCCTCTTCAAAAGTGTAGTCCTAAGTCTTCTGTGCGAAAGTCACTCTTGACAACAGAAACAGCCACAATGCCGCAAAACTTTCAAAGAAAGTGGTTTCCCCTTGAGCTTTCCCCAGGCCCCCACAAAGTTGTGAATACATTGTAAGTATGCTCTGCCATTTTCTCTTCATGGTATTATCTACTTAGGTTCTATTGTCTTGCCATCTTTCCGGATTCCTTACTTTGCCTTTCACTGTTCTCTCCAAGTGCCTTGGCTTAGTGACCGAGGGTTTCAGGAGCAATATATTGGTACTGGAGCCTCAGGCTTTGTTTTGTGCTCCATAAAAGTGCCTAGATATGGCATGTTTTTGTGTGGCTACACAAATCTAAATCCCAGACGATGTGTTGTTTCTTTCAGTCTCTCCTAATCAGCTTGCTGCTTCTATATACCCCTGGCTGGGCAATATTGTGGGTGTTATTATCAAGAATAACAATAATTCTTCCTCTTGAAGTCAAGGCAGTTGTTCTCTTATATGGGACTAATATCAGCATTTCTTGCTTCAGTCATGTCTACCTACTCAAGTACTCAAGCAAGTAAGCTCTACACTGTCTTATAATGAACTTTCAACCTGACCTTACTCCTCTCTGCTCATGTCATAGCTCCTTTCCATTGTGCACTGGACTTACACCTCTGCTAGATAGACATGACTAGTCTTCACCATCTACTCTAAGAAAAGTGTCTTAGAAATATCACCAGAGATCTTGATGTTGGATTGGCACCTGTCTGGCATACTATCTTTGTATTCATTCTGTTTGGGCTGGTTCCAGCTGTAGGCTTCCACAGTCTCTCTGTTCTCTTGGAACTCGATCCTTGACCCTCACGCTGGTCATCAGGCCCGCAGTGTCGAAATGTCACAACCTCGCGAGGTTCCCACATCCGGAGGGCTCAACCACCCATCCACGCCCTCGTCTATGATGTCGTGCTTTTCCTTCACCATTACTTATTTATTTTTTCCCCTGTTCATAGCATGCCCCGCGTGGCCCAAGCTCCAGCTGATTCTGCCACAGAGCCTGAAGCAAAATCTGCCAGTTGTTGGAAGTTTTGCACAAGCCCTGCTTTTCCTTCTTTCCTCCCACCACCACCATCACCACCACTCCTCCTGACCAACATTGCCCATTGTCCATTGCACCCTGAATTCAATACCAGTGGCAGAGAGGAACAATCCCTTTGCCCATTGTAATCGAGTTTCTCATAACAGATTCGATTTGCCCCATTTCTTCCTTCGATTACCTCCTTTCTTCTGGTTGTTGCGTCTGGTGGGCGCCTCAGCCAGCAATTTCAATCCATCTACTTCAGACACGGCCAAGACAGCCGACCAGCCTCGCAGACGGACGACTGGTGGTGAGCCCAACATGTCTTCTAGCCGACGAGCTGCTCAGCGTGGCCACCAGGATGACCCCTTCGAGATGGACCTTGTGGACGCTCCCTCTCCCAGCGCCTCGCAGTCTCAGGTAATGTACACCAGCGGTTGCTGCCACCAGAACAATCTTGCTGACTTGCTTCCAACAGGATGGTGGACCTTCCTCTTCGACCACGGTGGTAGTTGGCAGCAGCAGGCCGCGTCAACCGAAGCGCAAGGCTTCTTCGAACCTCAGCAGTGCCAAGACCAAGAAAAAGAGGTCTGGTGCGAGTGCGAAGTCCAAGGGAAAGCGTGTTGCGCGGGATGATGAGGCCTCAGACGATGATGAGCCTGAGGACGACGGCACCGACAATGACGGTGGTGATGACGATACTGACAATGCAGCCGAGGGTGGCAGCACGGGTAAGGCCGACGAGGTAGGCCCTGACACGTCCAAGCCGCCTCTGTTCAACCTTCGAGACATCATCGGGAACATGCTCGAGTCTGCCCAGCCGCAGGGCCTGCACCACTATGTCGATTCTGGCAAACAGTACTACATCCGCGTCGGCACCATCTGTTCTGGCACTGATGCACCTCTCCACGTCATGAACCTCTTCGGCATGTTGAAGAACGACAAGGGCCAACAGGTCTTCACCACCGTCAACGCCTTTGGTTGCGAGATTGAGCCCTTCAAGCAGGCCTTTCTGATGCGCAACAGCAAGCCACAGCTTCTCTTCCGTGACGCCCAGGACTTTACCAAGCCTGGCGCCAAGACAGCGTAAGTCATTCATAACCGCGTCTCCATCATCGCAGTTCTCCCAGCCTATTATTTCCAAGACCTAACAACCCTACTAACTTTTTCTCTTTTTTTTCCTTGTGTGTAGTCGTCTGGTATCAGGCGTGGAAGCTGAGATCCCCAAAGTCGACCTCTTCGTCGCAGGTACCGCGTGTGTCGACTTCTCCGGCCTCAACTCGAACAGAACCAAAGGATTTGAAGGCCTGGCAGAGGCCAATGACCGCTGGAAGAGGATGTACCAAGACCGCCTGGAGAAGAACCCAAACGCCCCACTCACGAGAGAGGATCTCAACCCTGACGACTGGCACAAGTGCATCGAGGGCCTCACGCAGAAGAAGGGCGTGGTCCGCACATCATCCGTCACCTTTGCAGGTGCCATGAACTATATCTACGAGCGCCAGCCCCTGATCGTCATCTTCGAGAACGTCGAGACCGCACCCTGGCAGAGCACCATAGACTACGTGTTCCCCCTGTGCGGCTATATCGCTACCTTTGTTAGCCTTGACACCAAGAACTACTACTTGCCGCAGACTCGCTGCCGCAAGTACCTTATTGCTTTCAGTCAGGATGCTTTCACGCCAGACGGTGCCAAGGCGCTCTGCAAGGCCTTCCAGGAGGTCATCAAGAAGATGGAGCAGCGGTACTCGAGCTCGGTGACCGACTTCCTCCTGCCCATCAACAGCCACGAGCTTCACCGCGCCCGCAACGAGATGGAGCTTACGGCACAGTCCAGCCGGGAGAAGGATACAGACTGGAGCTTCTCGCGGTCCCGCCATACCGCGTTCCGCCGTCTTTATCAAATCCCGGATGAGCGCCCCTGGATCCGGTGGAGCGAGAGGGGCAGCTCGCACGCTCCCGCTAAGATGTGGAAACCATGGGAGGCAAAGCAAACAAATCGCGTCAGCGATTTGCTTGAATGCGTCTTCCTGATCGCTGTCTGTGGCAAAAATCCCAAGCACAGCGCATATGACCCTCGGCACAAGGCGCAGATCATCGACTGCAGCCAAAATGTCGATAGGGTCAACATGGCGACGGCGTTTGGTGCCACCGGGTGCCTCACGCCGTCGGCTATCCCGGTCCTTACTTTGGAGGCCCGCCCCATCACAGGGTCCGAGGCCCTGAAGCTCCAGGGTCTGCCTATCGAGAGCTTCGACATGAGCTCCGAGACGCAGACCCAACTTCAGGACCTCGCCGGGAACGCGATGACCACCACGGTGGTTGGGGCAGTCATCCTGGCTGCCCTATGCTGCGTTGCTGAGCGCAGTGCAGACAACCTTCGTCTGCGCTCGCTCAGCACGCTTTTTGGGAGGCGAGGCCACCAAGACGCGGTTGTCCTGGATGGTAGCTCTTTTAAGCTGCCAACGCCTGCGCTGGACCTGGGCCAGCGCCAAACCCTCGACGTCGTCCTGTCTTCGTCTGCTAGGCCCGGCGATGCCGTTTCGCGCATCGTCGGGCTCGGAAGGATAGCACGCCGCCGTTGCGAGTGCTATCACATCCTCTCGTACAGCAGCATGGAGCTCTTCGTCTGCGAGGTGTGCGGCGCCTGGCTCTGCAAGTCCTGCAAAGGCAATCCAGGGCATGTGCTGGCAAAGTCAGGTCAGTCTTTCGACCAGATCGGATCGCTGACCTATGCCAGCGCAGAGGACAGGCTGCGGAAGTTCTTTCCTGCAGTCCTGCCCATGATTTCCACAATGAGCCAAGATGACGCCGCTCATGTGGCGCGCCTCTTGGTCTCATCAGCGTGCGAGTTGCCCGAGTCGGCCGTCCTCGCTCGCGCGGTCGTCGACGGCCTCGGCAGCACCACCTACGAGCTCAAGTTCGTCGAGGTCACAGACGCCATCCGCATCGAGTACGTCGCCAAGGACAGCTTCATCCTGCGGGCCATACTCGACAACCGTGATGGCGGCGACGACGACGACGACGACAACAACAAGAAGCTCACCTGGTACCTCCACGTCGACCAGTGGTCCGAGGCAGGGAGGAGACTCTCGGGCAGCCGGCACAAGACAAGCCAGCCCATCGCCCGTGCTGTTCTCCGTCCCGACGCCCCCAGCCAGTTCCCCGAGGAGTGGAGTTTCTGGCTGCCCCTCGGGGCCAAATTCGAGCTCTGCTTCCGCATCCTCGACGACCGTCGCAACCTCCAGCTGTCCCTCACCATCTCTGGCACCGAGGGTCTGCAGGAAGACGTCCAGAGCCAGATCCAGCCCCTGCAGGGCACCACGTGGACGTACCACCCAGAGTGCGGCTTTCCCGAGGATGCCTTCTGGGTCTGCGATGGTGGCCCTGCCGCTGAGAAGCTCTTCCTGTTCAAGGATGTGAACCCCGTCGGTCCTGCCAACAAGGACGAATTCGTCATCTCGGCCGTCAACCGTGAGATGGGCAGGACGCCCACAGCAGAGTGCCGACCAGTTCTGCTCCGAATCAGCGCCGACGACCAGATCCACCAGATCATCAAGAAGATCGAGGCTGGCGACCAACCTGCTCGAGGCCAGGAGTTTACCGTGTCTGCCTTCGTCACAGGCCGCTGGATCAGCCCTCAAGAGCGCCCGATCAAGGTCCCTGCCTTCATCAACAACGATGTCAACGACCTCGCCCTGCAGGACTTCCCGTCGTGCCCCCCGGCAGACTTTCGTCTTTTCACACGAGATCTTCCCTCTGGCGGCCTCAAAGTATCTGCAGCGGCCCACGACGCTACTGGCGAGGAGTCTTGCCAGAGAGACCAGGTTCTGGTGACGATGTCCCTTCCCGTATTTGGAAAAAGCGACGGAGCCATCGCCACTACCCTGAAGAAGGTAAAGGACCTCGACCTGACACAGCAGCTTGACCTCGCCGAGTTCAACCGGCTGATAGGACCCTGCTACGCCGCTATCGAGCGCGCAATCCTCGCCCTCGAGCAAGATGGAGTCCTTGACGGCAGGATGCAGATTGCCGAGGAGGACCTGACGAGCGACTGCGGACGTTGCGCCCCAAAGATGCCCAAGGTTGTCTGGCAGAAGGCAGATGCATCAGGATCCAAAACCTTTGGGTCTGTTGTGGCAAAGCACCAGGAGGTCGACCAGGAAGTCTATGATGTGAACATCAGCAGCAAGCCCTTGGCTCTGCGCATCGATCACAATGTTGACGCTACTCTTGTCCCCCACAGCAAGAAGAAGGCGGCCGTCTCTTATATCGACATCCGAATTGTTGGACGCGCGCAGACCCTGATGCAGGAGGCGCGATCTCATCTGCCCGAACACCCTGCCTACTACGAGGATACCGTCTTGACGAGGGCCACTTTTGCCTTGGAGTTTGGTGTACTGGAAGACACACGACCTGAACTTCCAGCCATCGTTATACAGGCACCCAAGTCTCTCAAGGATCTGGGTCGGGCGGCCACACAACCTCGAGGTTTCCGGCAGGGTGAGGCGCTCTTTGATGAACAACTGGCATCCCTCGAGTGGATGCTGGAGCGGGAGAGCACGAGTGACGAGCTCGGATTTGCGGAGCGGGAGATGGCCGAGGTATACATCAGCGATCTACGTCTCCGAGCTATCGCGCAGGTCTCAAGACACATTACTCGTCTCGGTAGAGTCGTGGCGGATAGTGTTGGTTTTGGGAAGACCGCTGTGAGCCTTGGCCTCATCGACAGGCAGTACGACACGGACCGTACAGAATTCATGGAACTCCGCAGGAACAACGACCAGCTCACCGACATGATCCACCTGCACGCCACCTTGGTTATCGTTCCTAACCAGCTGACCCGCCAGTGGGAGCAGGAGGCAAAGCGCTTCCTGCATGGCGGCTACAACGTGCGCGTCATTCAGACCTGCGCCCAACTACAGAGCATGAGTGTGGCGGCATTCCAAAAGGCAGACATCATCATCTGCAGCAACAAGATCTTCCAGGAGCCTCGTTACCTGGCAGAACTCTCCAAGTACTGCGATCCCAAGGGAATCGATGTCACAGCCGTGCCCAAAGTCTACCGTGCCTGGTACAAGCAAACCATGAAGACACTCCACCATGTCCGGGGCCAGGTGGTTGCGCTCAACCAGACGTCGAGCACGGCTGGATATAATTCCACCCTGGAGGCCCTGCGTTCCAATCTGGCTAGTTTTCAGGATGATACATCGTCTTTTGCACCCCCTGGTTCTCTGGGCAGCTGGAGACCGCTGATGCTCCTGGAATTCTTCAGCTTTTCGCGTGTCATCTGGGACGAGTTTCCCTACGAGAACATCCGAGTGACCGAGTTCGTGGCCAATGTTGCGACTCTGTCCAAGTGGATGCTGTCTGGCACGCCCCCGCTTACAACACTGGGAGACATCTGCAGGATCGCCTACCTCTTCAACGTCCACCTGGCCGGTCCTCTGTCTCTTGTCAATGGTCGACAGCCTCCTATCTGCGACCACCCTCCTACACGCCCCCTTTCCACGCTCGAGGAGGCGCACTTGTACCAGAGCCGCAACTCGTCGAGGCTGCTGCAGGAGCGGCACCAGCAGGCCCTCGAGTTTGTGGCCATGTTCATGAGGAAGAACGTCCGGGTCATGAAGGAGATCAACTCTGTGCAGAAGCCAGTCGTGCTGTCCATGTCGACCAACTCGCTGCTCGCATACCTGGAGCTTCAACAAGAACTCAGCAGCCGCACCTTCAACGGCAACATGGTCGCAGCTGACCCCCGCCGCCGCCTGATGAGCCTTGTCGACTGGAAGGTCAAGATGCTGGGTACGGAGCGGGCCATGGAGGCCTTGACCCTCCGCGCATCGTCCTCGTTCAAGGACGTCCAGGACCAGTCCGCCAACGCCGCCGTGCAAAGTGTCCAGTCTGCCACTGAAGTTGCCAGCGCAATCTACGCCATGAGCAAGCAGAACATCCAGGATCTGGAGGACCTCGGCCGCGAGCTGATTGGAAAGGCCCTGTACCTGGCCTACCGCAACGTATTCATCAATCTCCGCGACCACACCTCCAAGATTGACAGCCAGGAGGCTCGGCACTTTGACTACTACAAGACCCTCGAGCTCGCCATCAACAGCATCCTGGAGATGGATGTCGCGCAGTACTGTGGCTGGGACGCCTTCGAGTCCGCCCTGCGCATATTGATCTGGGACGACGACTTTCACGAAAAGCTGGAGGGCAGCACTGAAGACGGCACCAACAGCTCATCATCTGTCCTGCCGCCGAGAGCTAATCAAGGTGCCTGGAGAGACGTGATCCGTGAGCTGTGGGATCAGATGGAATTCGGCACCGCCCCGAACGCGACCCTGGAGCCCGCCCAGAAAGGCAGACCGTCGTCTGTGATGAAGAAAAAAGAGTACTTGCACAAATTCAGCGAACTCCTGACCAAGACACCACTTCACTCGAGGCGCTGGTTCTCCGTTGCCAAGATCCAGGAGCGCCAACTTCCTGTATATGTGCAGGACATTCTCAAGATGGAATGGGACCACAAAGTCCCATGGGAGGCCGAGTTCCGGAGCGCGCAGCCTGACGAGGCGAAACAAGCCTTCGTGCCCATTCGAGCGCTGCAGCGACCCTCATCAGACGAACAGGCACCTCATGCTGCTTTCAGGTTCGAACAGATGCGAGAATATGACAATGCCCGCCTCCAGGACCAGATCAACATACCTCCCAATACGAGCAACGAGGTCGAGGCGAACATCAAGCGCAGGAACAAGAAGGCGAGGATCACCAAGGCTGACTGGCAGGAAGAGTGCACGCGGCTAGGCCTCGTCGCCAAGTCCACCGATTCTATGGAACTGCTTAGGAACCGTGTGATCATGGCTGCGGCCGGCAAGGCCACAGAGGACTACTACATCTCGCCCGAGGGCTGTCTGCCCACGATCCAGGACGTTTCCCTGGAGGGCAAGCAGCGCATCCGGGGCGGCAGCATGGAGGTCTGCTTCGACCAGCTGATGCACACGGTCGACAAGCTCTCCGTCGTCCTCGAGCGGCTCGTGGTCGCCCACTGCAAGAAGAACCTGCAGCACGTCATCTGGCAGGTCATGGAGCAGAAGTGGCAGTGCACACAAGAGCACACCGCAGCTGGCCACCAGCAGGAGGAGGCCGCCCTGCACACGCACCACGTCTCGCTCCTCTGCGGCCACGTCCACTGCTCGCTTCCCCAAGGCACCGCTCTCGACACCGCCGTCTGTGGCGTCCGCGGCTGCACGCACCCGCTCGTGGATGTGTGCATCCCCCTCAGCAAACTCCTGGAGCCAGCTCGTGCCGTGCGCGCTGGCGACCTGGGCCAGGGGGCCCTGGAGTCGGAGCCTGCCCACTACCTCGACCCGCAGACAGAGCACCAGGGACCCAAGGCCACCCTGCTCGTGAACCTGATCAACGCCATGCCCGCAGGCGACCAGGTCGTCGTTTTCGTCCAGAACAAGACCATCATGGACGGCGTCTACCAGGCCCTCGCGGACAGCAGCCCCAGGATCACACACGTGTCGCGCCAGGACCTCCTCAGGGGTGAATCCGAGGCCCTCGAGACGTTCAAGGTGGGCGGGGCGCGCGTGCTCGTGCAGATGATCAACTCGGAGCAGGCGGCGGGGAGCAACTTGCACAACGCCAACCACATCCTCTTCGTGTCCCCCCTGATCACGCGCAGCCAGACCGAGTGGGATGCGCAGATGAAGCAGGCCCTTGGCAGGTGCATCCGGTTCCGGCAGGAGAAGACGGTGCATGTCTACCACCTGGTCATGAACGAGACGGTCGAGGTCGACGCGCTCGAGTGGCGGATGAAGAAGGAGATCCTGGTGGGTGCCGGACAGGCCGCGGGCAGGTTCAATGACTGCACCGTTGCTGAGTTTCTGGACCGGTTCGATTCCAAGGAAGAGCCTCCTGTCACGGCGGGCGGTGCGGGTGATGAGGGGCGGGCTATCTCTCTGCTGCCGCGGGATGATATCCAGATGCTCATGGGGGATGACTACATCAGCCTGGCTGCGGCGCGGACCACGAGAACGGTGGACTCGGTCAAGGCTGGCACGGTGGAGGAGGACAAGACGGAGGAGGAGGAGGAGGAGGAGGAGGAGGAGGAGGAGGAGGAGGGGGAGGAGGGGGAGGATGGCAGCCCTAGTGAGGGCGATGTCTTGATGGGCAATTCTGCGTGAAGGTGAGTGAGTCCTGAGACTCATGTCTTTTGCCATTTTGCATTGTGTGTGTCTCACTAATGGGTGTTCGCGAACAGAACTGCAAGGCCCGTCGTCTCAAGCTGAAGCCTCCACCACCCACGCTGTCCCTTGCCACCGCGGCATTACACATACAAATAGACACACAGCAGGACGAGAGAGAGAGAGAGAGAGAGAGAGCAAGGCGGGAGAACAAGTTTTCTCAATT
The DNA here is from genome assembly GCA_014849355.1 of Cryphonectria radicalis. Classification (NCBI taxonomy): domain Eukaryota; kingdom Fungi; phylum Ascomycota; class Sordariomycetes; order Diaporthales; family Cryphonectriaceae; genus Cryphonectria; species Cryphonectria radicalis. The sequence goes on from JACWQW010000027.1 coordinate 14,590, forward strand.
GATTGTATGACTAGGGCGAATCAGGAAACAAACACGACGAATTCCACAAGATGATGAAGGGGCCCCTGCGGAGATGGAAAGGCATGTGTGTGTGTGTGTCCATGAAAGACATGGTGCACGAAGCAGGGAAGGGCATCATGATGCATGGGTATTTTTTAATTTCTTTTCTTTATAAGAAAAAGAAATGAGTGGCGTGGATGGGACTCTGAGAGAGGTTATGGACGGGATACGGGCAAGTAGATCGAGGGAGGAAACCCAGCCAAGAAAGTGGTATGATAGTAGAGGACCCCCAATTCAAAGAACTGCAGTTGCCCACCCAAAAAGGGGAAAACAATGGTCCCTTTCTGGATTCGTGAACAGACTTGACTCGCAGTGTACTATCTGACGGTGACGTGTATAGCAGCAGTCCTTTCTTCTGTACGGATGACCACTTTACCGAGCTCCAGTCATCGGAGCCGGGGGGGGGGGGCCGTCCTCTCTTGCTTTCCAAGCAACGTAGGATCTGAGACCACAAGTGACGCCAACGCCCTTCGAGAAGCTGGGATTCCGAGCAACCAACCCGTGACCGCACCGATCCGAAACACTTATCTGGCCTCTACCCTCGCTGGACTGGCGGCAGAGGAGGGTTGGTCGAGGAAATGGAAGGAAGAAAAAAAAAAGGAAGACAAAAAAAAAAGCCCTGAGCCGCCCTCCCCCGCCACCCAGAAGTCCTTCACCCCCCCCCCCCGCCATTCTCCATCCCTCTTGTCTCTCTTCTGATGTACCTTTTTTCTTGAGATTGCGAGGCTGGTCTGAGACTTTCTTTCTTCGAGTCGTGTCACAGGAACAGATCTTGGCGTGAAGAAGGAGAGGAAGGAGACGGGAAGTGCGGCGGGTGATTAAACCATAACCTAATGATATCTGTGGATATGTATCACGCCCCTCCCCTGGGGGGATGGCATCGTGAGATATTTGTTTTGCCTGGTGCGAAATCCACTTCACGTGGTGGGTGAGGTGGGTGAGAGGGAGAGACAGCTTGGGTTTTACCTGGAGATCATGACAGCACAGCACATGATGATCGTGCCGTGTCTGTCCTTCCCGGGTCTGGGCCGCCCAAGAAGAGGAGGTCCGTCTGGCGGGGGGCGGGGCTTGGCTTGTACACACACACCAACCACACAGCAGCACACGCTCGATACTACCGCCCGGGAGATGAGGGATACTTCTGGTGTCAGAAGAAGAAGAAAAAGATAGACCATCTGACGCCTCTGGATGATCACGGCCAGCCAAAGGCAGGCACCTCCCTGCCGAGAGGAGGCGCATCGGGCGGCCGGCGGGCACGAGAGAGAGAGAGAGTATGTTCCATGGTGCTCCTCGGAGAAATTTGGTGTACGATAGGCAGTACATGCTGGTATGTTGTGCATGGGTTGATGGAGGATCGTGAGTGGCCCTGGCCTTCCCTCCCAGCCAGGGACACAGGGTCGCATCGGGACCTGGCAAAGCTGCAGCTCGAAAAAAAAAAAAAAAACAAGGCTCCGCACACCTTCTTCCTGCCGATCTCTGGTTCTCCCTCTCTCTCTCTCGATGGACCTAGACGATAGTGAGATAGCGTGAGCGAGAGAGTTCAAGCAAGAGTACTTATTCGTGGATGAATCACTACGTACATGTATAGTTACACGAACTAGCCCCTGGGAGAAGAAGGGAAAAGGGGGTTGGGGGGGGGGGGGAGGCATTGACGGCTCGTAGTGCTCATCTGCAGGGTGGTGACACGAGGATGATTAGCACAGAGAGAGAAAGAGGGGGGGAAAGAGAGAGGAGAGGGTGAAATTTCGGGTCTATTATGATGTACAGTAGACCTTACCTAGTCGTTGCACGGGAGGAGAAGCCAGACAAGCCCCAGGCTCGGCAGCCTATTTGTCCCATCCCACAAGCAGGGCGTCGAGGCACTGCAGGCCGATGTTAGTACCATGTACGTCGGCGGAGTTTGCGAGACGAGACGGCGGCAGAAGAAGCAGCCTTTCCTTCTTCCTGCAGTGGGCTTGCGCAAGGAAGAACACGAACGCAACACCAACCGCAAGCCACCTCTGCCACTCGCCCTCTCTCGCTCTGTTGCCTTCCATGTCCCGTCCCATCCAATCCACTTCCGCCCCTTTCCTCTCTCTGTCTGTGGCTCCTCGTCCGTCTTCCCCCCCCCCCCTTCCCTTCTTCCCCCCTCTCTCTGTCCTTCTCTCTTGGTTTCTTCTGATCCCGTCCCTGTCCTCGTATCCCATCCCGTCCCCCCACTTCCGACGTATGCCTACTGCAGTGATTGGGCCCTAGTCTACTGCATCCTCTGCTGTGGTCAGTAAGGTTCAGGGAGGGACAGACGAGGTCAGCTGGGCCGTTCTCCATCAACCAACAGCAGCAGTCACCCTTACTTACCACTCGAGCTCTAGATAAAAATAAAGATACATACATAAGTAATTTAAAAGAAAAAAAAATAACAAACAAGGATCAGGATCAAACCCAAAAGATTTTGTTTCTAAAAACAGACGAAAGGAAAAGAAGCAGGAGAAAGAAAAGAAAAAAAAAAGTCGATGGCTATCGGAGCTACTGTGCAAGTACGCCAGGGAAGGTGCCAAGTGGCGAGGTCGGGGTAAGTATGTAAGTAGAGAAGGAAGTCACGTCGAGAATTTGAGATCCGGAACATCCTTGAAAGAGGGAAGGCACTCACCTCGCCAACCACACGCCTTCCAGCTTTTAACTCAAATTCCACCTCGACGCCTGCTCAAACTCGTCACTGCACTTTTTTCTACACCAAAAACAAGGCTACGGCAAAGATACAGACGACTTGACTACCCATTCACCCTTTTTCTCATCACGAACTATTCAATCCCTTCCTCCATCTGTCGCAGCACCGGCTCGACCTCCGATACAGGTATACATACCATACGCTGGTCCTGATTCTCATCACCTCCTCTCCCACAGGGCCTCGTCATCGTGCAGCTTTGGTCGCTCGTCCATTCGCCCCTCCTCCTCCTCCTCCTCCTCCTCTTCCTCCATACACCACTTTTAGCAATACTTTTACCAATCACAGCTTACATTCATGCTTCATACGTATACCATGACCATGGACTTATACGGCACGGCGACTCCACCGCGCCCGGCGCGGTCGATATCGAGTTCAGACTCGCCCCTCGAATCGCAGATCGGCGAGTTCAACCAGGGCGCTGTCTATGGCTCAGGAGCCTCCGACAGTCGCCTCTCTCCAGATCCAGCTTCTCAGTCTGCGCCCGCCAATGCTGCTCCCTCGGTTCCTGCGGCTTGCCTTGGCTGTGTAAGAGCACCACCCCCTCCTCTCCGACACGCACTTTGTTCGTTGCGATGGATCGACTGATGCGAGACAATTTTTTTTTTCTTTCCCCGCCCCATGGATAGCGTGCCAAACACCTCAAATGTGACGGCAACACCCCCTGTGCCCGCTGCGTGAGCTCGGCCACCGAGTGCGTCTACGTCGCCTCGCGCAGGGGCTACAAGGGCCCGCGCAGAAGTATCGCCCCGAACCCCAACAAGCGCCACGCCTCCTCGTCACCGGATGCCAGGGGTGGTGGCGATGTCGTCCCCCCCGGCGCGCAGGGCCCCGGCCCAGACAGTTGCCCCATGCTGCTAGGTGCCGGCATCGCCCCGGGCCTGACCAGCACCGCCTTCACCGGCGGCACCACGACAAACGGCTCCACCCCAGCGGGAGCCGCCGCGCCCTTCCTGTCGGCCGCGTCGTCCATGAACCACCTGCAGCTGTACAGGAACCCGCCCTTCTCCACACCCCTCGACGCCGTGCAGCACGGCGCCCCGCCCATGGCCCCCGTGGTCAGCATTGAGGACAAGTGCTTTGACTCCTTCTACTACCACTACCACGCCGCCCACCCCTTCGTCCTGCCCAAGGAGCACCTGGCCCGCCACGTGCGCGAGACGGGCCAGAAGCTCGAGCACCTCGTGACGGCCATGCGATACGTCGGCTCCCTGTTCCTCCAGGCCGGGCCCGCGCGCGCCTCGTATCTGGACGAGGCCCTGCGCCTGTGCCAGTCCCCTGCCGCCACCAGGGACGGCTTCCTCGTCCAGGCCCTGCTGCTGCTCATCGTGGCCCTGGACGGGAGCTGCCAGCAGGACAAGGCGAGGGACCTGCTGGGCGAGGCCGAGAGGATAGCCATCGAGATCGGCCTCAACACCAGAGAGTACGCTACGCTCCACGGTCGGGGCATACCCGTCCTCGAGGAGAGCTGGCGCCGCACCTGGTGGGACCTCTACGTCTGCGACGGCATGGTTGCCGGCGTCCACCGCGTCACCAACTTCTATCTCTACGATGCCACTGCCATCGGGACGCTCCCGGCGCTCCCTTGCGAGGAGTTGGAGTACCTCTCAGGGGTAAGTAAAGGAGGAACTGACAGCAGCTGTAGCCCTTTCCCTTCTCCCCGACGTCTGTGATACTTTTTTTTTATTTTCTCTCTCTCTCTCTCTCTTCTTCTTCTTCTTTTTGGCAGCTGGATGATCTGACTCTTATAATGTTCTTACGCATAGAACATACCACACCCGATGCACCTGGAGGACTTTGAGGACCAGATCTTCAGCGGCGAGGACCGCACGTTCTCGTCTTTCGCCTATCGCATCGCCGCGATTCGCAACCTCGGGCGCTTCATGAGGTGCCCTCCCATCATGTTCCCCGAGGACGAGAACCTGATCAAGATGGATACGCACCTGACCAACTGGAGGCTACACCTGCCGCCGGGGAAGAGAGATCCCATCGACAAGAGCTGCGCGCCTGATGAGATGCTCTTCCAGGCACACTTTATCACCACCGCGTGAGTAGTATCTCCCCTCTCCCCTCTCTCTCTCTCTCTCGCCCATCGATGATGACCTGCAGCTGCTGACACTACCCCTTTCTCTCCCTCATTTCTAGATGTACAATCATGCTTCATCAACCGCACTCCCAGCTCGATGCCTCCCCCGCCCGCAGCGTCAACTCGTGTGCGCCCTACCGTGCGGTGCCCACAGGCGACGCCTTCAACTCGCACACGCGGCACACCATCACGGCGGCGTGCGACATTGCGAGGATGATCACGTACGCCGTACCGCTGCAGCACCACACGCACTTCTTCACGTGCGTCATCACCATGGCCTCCATCGTACACCTGTCCAAGTGGGCTCTGTACTTCATTCCGGACGAGGATGACCTGCGCGAGCAGATCCGCCTCAGCATCGGCGCCCTGTCCAAGCTGAGCGTCATCTGGAAGGCCGCCGCCACCGCCTGCGGCCAGGTCAAGGGCGTCGCACAGGAGATCTACAGGGCCAAGAAGGCTGCCCAGCTTACCCCAGCCTTCTGGATCGGCTTCACCCAGGCCGAGATGATCAACAGCCTGAACGTCGACGATAACGTCATGAGCGAGATCGACTCCATGCTGTCCGCCGTCACGTCGGCACCGCAGTGAAGGCATCTCCGAGAAAAGAGAGAAACAAATGCGCGCCCGCACCCACCCACACACATACACACATATATTTTATATATATACACACTTTACAGATATATATATATATGTATTCATATATATATACTGTAGATTAAGAGATCGATTAGCATGATTAGGGGAATGTAGCAACACGAGCAGAGGCTGGCCCTGTGACGAGAGGGACCACGTGTTTTTTGTTTTGGAAAAGATTGGGAGGACAACGTAGGGAAAGGCTGACATACGTATGTGTGTACTACTATTACAACAACAACAACAACAACAACAACAACAAACCTCATTCCGGTGCATACGCTATACAGAAGAGAAGAAGAAAAAAAAGTATTCTTAAACCATGTGCATGTTACATTCCCTGCCTTGACAGGGGGCAGGGCTACTGACACCCTAGATTTGTTCAAAGCTGACCTCCGAAACACATAACAGGGAGAAGAAGCGACAGGGATTTTTTTTTCTTTCGTTGACCGTTTTCCCCTTCTTTACTTCTTTTATTGTGTGGCGGGGGAAGAAAGAAAAGAAAAAAGAGAAAAAGGTGAAACTCGAAAGGTCATGCTGCAGAAGTAAAGACAGACAGAGGAGACACCCGACCGCCTCGTCTCACCAATAAAGGGGGAGGGGGGGCCAAATCGGAGAAAACTCATGTTGTGTTGGACTTGGTACGACCCTATTCACCGTCGACCTGATTGAGCATGTTATATATTCATTGGATCTCTCTTTTATTTCCAAGTCCCCGAGGCCCGGGTCACACTGCAGCGGTGACCATTGAAACCTGCTATTTCTATACCGGCGTAGATGAGTTGGTAATTCTTCTGCCTACTCTTTTCTGTACTAAGAACTAGAGCCGGACGAACCGGAATCGAGTGTGCAGCCTTCTTCCGAGTGGCGGCTTTGTCCTGGACACCCACCAAAAACCACCCCCACGCAAGTTTGCTGTGGTCACTACGAAAACCGGTGTGATTGTGGTGGTTGGTGAGATGGGTAAGCACTGTGTGTGTGTGTGTGTGTGTGATCAAAATCTTTGTCTCTACCTGGTTCAAACCCACCACCCACCGCCCACGCACACACACAGCACATAACACAGCCTGGCACAGCGTTGCGCTGCGTCAGCCGCACCGCGCCAGAATAAATTTGGTTCCGATGCAAGGGCTAGGGCAAGGGCACGCGCGAAACACATCGTCCCTCCGCTCTGCAGGAGAGAGAGAGAGAGAGGTTTACTTCTGCCATCTAGTCTGCAGCCGGCCCATGCCCCCCCTGCCTGGCTTGGCCCCGGCAGCAAACAAGCCGACCAAAGGGATACAATGTTCTTATTATGGCACTCCACTTTTGTATTTTAGTATGTACAATTGTACGCGACAACACACGGCTCGGGACAGAGACATGGACGGGCGTTTGCACGAGGGATGCGTCAAGATTCACACTGACACATACGCACTCATACACTGGCACGTGAAAGACGGCCCGCCCCACGAGGATTTGGTTCCTGCACGGTGCTCGTGGCTCGCAGGGGAGGGGTTCGGATGAAGGAGCGCCGTGAGCGAGTGAGATGGATGGTGCGGCTGACTGAGTGTCTGTACTGTAGTATGTCTCTTTTTCTTGCATATGTCTGACAGCAGTTGTGAAAGAAGAAGAAGAAAAGGAGAGAGAGAGAGAGAGAAACAAGGCTATACTACAGTGCTACTGCAGGCGAGGAACGCGGCGTAGAAACAGGCTTATTTGGCTACACCACATTCCACCGCTTCACGATAATGATATTCCCCTCGCACTTCTCACTTCTCATTTTCTCATTTTTCTTTTCTCTTCTCTTTCTCTGGTCCACACGAATATCCAAAGGAGCACAAAGAAAAAGTCATCCCCTCTCTATCACTCTCGGGGACCTTTGGTCAGAACCTAAACTCATCGCCGACGATGACGTTCGGGATATTGGTCACCTTCCCATAAGCGGCCGTTTCCGTACTGTTTGCTGCTCCTCCGCCTCGTGCTGCTTCTGCTGCGCCTGCTTCGGGTGTCCCTCCACAGTGTCAGCCAGACAACACAATTCTTCATTGATTTTATTCTCTCTCGTGGGAACCTGTGGTTTGGTTGTGAAGGGAGTCAGTCAGCCGAGGGGTGTGGAGGGGGTTCCGCACGGCCTGGTTTTTCACGTAAAACATTCATCAATAACGGCATTCCAGCCCTTTATAACAGCCTTGTTGATCTTGTTTTTTTTTTTTTTTTTTTTTTTTTTTTTGAAACGGGATCCCTTTTCTCGAACCCTTGCCAACAATTACTTGTTGTCTTGTCTGAAAGCAGCCATTTTTCTTCTTCTTTCCCCCTCCTTATTCTTTTTTTCCCCCTTTCTTTTTAGTTCCTCCCTCCCATCTCTTCTTCTTCTAGTTCTTCTTCTGCTTCTCTTCCTCCTTCCTTTTCTATCAATTCACCTTTGTCCAGAAACCCTGGACCATCTACCAACTCAACAAGATATGGCGAGCAGCGGACGAGGAGCCTACAGCTCCGAGGGCGAGTCAGCCGTCGTCAAGGAGTCCAAGTATGTCGACGTCGAGCTGCACGCCGCCACCGAGGCCCACCTGCGAAACACGACGGTGAACAACATCTCGTGGCGCGGTGTCACCGTTACTGTCAAGGACAGGGTGACAAAACAGCCCAAGGTGATTGTGGATAATGTCGAGGGTCATGTTCAAGCTGGTGAGTAGTTGTGGGGGAAAACAAACCCTTACCCTTCCTTCACGAAGCACACATACATCTATCTCTCTTTTATGAAAACAGAAGGCTGATCCTTCTCCTTCTCTCTCCCTCACACACACACAGGCGAGATACTCGCCCTCATGGGCCCATCCGGATGCGGTAAGACAACCCTCCTCAACGTGCTAGCCTCCCGTGGCACAGGAGCCGCCAAGGTCAGCGGCGGGCTCCTCGTCAACGGCACCACGGCCTCCCCAGCAGCATTCCGGCAGCTGAGCCGGTTCGTCGAGCAGGAGGACGCCCTCATCGGGTCGCTGACGGTGCGCGAGACCCTGGCCTTTGCGTCCAGGCTGTCGGGGGGCGCAGGAGCCTCCTCCTCCACCTCGTCGTCATCGTCGTCGTCGTCGTCCCTGACGAGGCGGGAGAGGGCGGCGCGGGTGGACGGGCTGGTGGATGCGTTTGGACTGCGCGAGCAGGCGGACACCATCATCGGCACGCCAGTCAGGAAGGGTATCAGTGGGGGGCAGAAGCGGAGGGTTGGGATTGCCAGCCAGCTTATCACCAGCCCTCGGATTCTGTTCCTGGATGAGCCTACGAGTGGGTTGGACTCTGTGGCTAGTTTTGAGGTTGTTAGTTACCTTAAAGGGGTTGCTAAGCGGAATAATGTGAGTGACCAAAAAAAAAAAAAAATTGGCTGCTTGCTGTCTTCTACTTTCTTTCTTTATATCTTCCTCTCCTTGAGGGGGGGGAGAGAGAGAGAAGGTGTTGTTGGTTCACATCAAGGCTGACATCAAAACCCCTCCCCCGACACAAAAGCTCATCGTCGTGGCCAGCATACACCAGCCGTCCACCTCGACATTCAACCTCTTCGACAAGCTCATGCTCCTCTCGGGCGGCAAGACACACTATTTCGGCCCCATCCACGCCATCGGTCCCTATTACGAGTCCGCAGGCTCTCCTCTTCCCCTCCACGTCAACCCAGCCGAGTTCCTCCTGGAGCAGGTCAACATCGACTTCACCTCTGACAGGGGAGGAGGAGGACAACCATCCCAACGCCGCCTGGGTGCCATGCAGCAGACTTGGGCGTCCTCGCCCATGGCCGAGCACCTGTCCAATATCATCAGAGGGTGCGAAGCACAGCAGCAGCAGCAGCAGCAGCAGCAGCATAACCACCAGCAGGCGCGGCAAGGCAGCAGCACTGCCCTCGAGATGGTGGCCGGGGAGGAGAAGAAGAAGCCTGGGTTCGCGAGCCTGGTGCTGACCCTGCTTCACCGGTCCTTTATCAAGAGCTATCGTGATGTGATTGCTTATGGTGTGCGGATGGCCATGTATCTTGGGCTGGCCATTATGATGGGGACGGTGTGGGTTCGGCTCAAGACGGAGCAAGAGTATATCCAGCCCTATATCAACGCCATTGTGAGTTTTTGTTCCCTCCTCTGCTTCCTCCTCCTCCTCCTACTCATAACTTCTGGCTCACATGACAATTTTTCAGTTCTTCGGCGGAGCCTTCATGTCCTTCATGGCAGTAGCCTATGTCCCCGCCTTCATCGAGGACCGCAATCAGTACGTCAAGGAGTTCCACAACGGCCTCTACGGGGCCGCCGAGCTCGTCGTCTCCAACTTCCTCATCGGCATCCCCTACCTCTTCCTCATCGCCCTCGGCTTCTCCGCCATCTCCTACTGGCTGTCCAACTTCCAGCCCACCGCCGCCGCCTTCTTCACCTGGGTCATGTGGGTCTTTCTCGACCTCCTCGCCGCCGAGGGCCTCGTCGTGCTCATGTCCAGCCTCTTCCCCAACTTCGTCGTCGCCCTCGCCCTGGTGGCCTTTGCGAACGGGCTCTGGATGTGCGTCAACGGCTTCATGGTCCCGCCCACCGTGCTGAACGTCTTTTACAAGTACGTCTTTAGCTATTGGGACTACCAAAAGTATGTCTTTGAGGGCATGATGGTGAATGAGTTCCACGGGCGGGCGTACTCGTGTGGTGCCGGGTGCAGCTGCATGTACCAGACCGCGCTGGCGGACCGGTGCATGATTGCCGGGGACGGCGTGCTGGCGCAGTATGGCTATGAGGCTGGCTATCTGGGCAAGAATGTGGGCATCATGATTGGGATTATTGCTGGGTATCGTATTGCTGCTTGGCTGGCTCTGGTGTGGAGGAGGTGAAAAGGAAAAGGGGGAAAGAAGGGTTTCGTTTTTGACAAGGCAGCTTAGGGGCGTGCATCTTATGCTCTTCTTGCCTGTACTTGATGGTTGTTGGGAAGGCGTTTATTCTGGTAGACAATCTTGGGGACACTCTCTCTTCCTTTTCTTTTGTCGGTAATATTTTCATTATGATTTCTTCCCCGGAGAATTGGATGGGTTACGTGTCGCTGGCTGGATGGCTTCTGCACTTCATATGCATGTTGGGTTTTCCTACCGTCTTTTACCTGTCACTCGTTCCATATTTCCCCTTTTTAAGAGACAAAACAAGATGATATGGTCGCTCGCTCTCCTGCCGAGGAGGAACAATAAGGGAGGGGAAGGAATATATACACATATATATATGGTTGAACCATTTCTTTATCCAACAATAACACGCACGGATGACCATGATACTGTGACGCCAGCATGCTCGAGAACATCGCTTATTCCTTTTCATCCTTCCTCTTTAGAAATAATCAAGTCAATGCCCACCCCCCTCGTCCTCTCTCTCTCACCCCGAGTCATCCTCCACCGCCGCATACCAGTCCTGGCTATGATTCGGCGTCCCGATCCCGCTCTTGAGCCAGCAGGTATTCGTACCATAGTAATTCCCCCATCCCACAGCTATACACCCCTCCAGATTCCCACACTCGTTCAGACACCCCTCGAAAGTGGTAATGTTCATGGACGTGAGGTCCGTCGCGCCGTTTTGGCTGTTGTAGTCGCGCCCACAAAGCACCAGGTACTTCTTGCTCGTGTCCGTCGCCAGCGTGTACAACGTCTCGTTGGCTGTCGGGCAGATGATGTCCGTGTCGCCTGTGGCTGTGGCTGAGGCCGTCGCGGCGGGGAGGGTCGTGGTTGTCGACGAGGCTGTGGTCGCGGTTGCTGTCGAGTTGCTGCTGGCACTGTGTGTGTTGGAAAAAGAGAGAGAAAGGTTAGCCTTGGAGGAACTTTAATTCCGGAACCGGTCGCGCGCGCGCGCAGTTTTCTTTGTTGCGAGAGGGAGAGAGGGAGAGCTTGACAGGCCGTCCCGCTCGCCGACCTCTTTTTCTTTCGTTCTTCTCCGCCGAACTGCCTAGTCCGGATCCCGAAGGAGGGTTCGAGGGATCAAGCTTGGAGAAGGAGAAAAGGAGGTGAGATAGCTTTGTCAACATACCTCGAAGACTTATTATTCTGCTCGCCCAGGCCCAGTCCAAGTCCGACCGCGATGGCGACCATGAGACCAAAAACCACCAGCGCCAGTACCACCCAAAACACCTTTCTCCTCAGCCCACATATCCTCGCCTGCCTGTCCTTGGCCCCTGGAGGCTCGAATGGGTTCCCGCCGTTGCGGTAGTGATAATCTGCCGCCATGCCTGGTCCTCCTGGCACACCAGCGCCCGGCGGTGGTGGTGACGGCTGTTGTTGTTGTTGTTGTGTAGGATACTGTTGGTAGGCAAGAGCAGCGCCATCGTATTGCTGCTGGGGCGAGACCTGGGGTGGAGGATACTGTCCAAAGGCTTTGTGCTCTGCGTACTCGGCTAGACTACCCGGGGCGACGACCTCGGGGGCCTCCCTGCTCACGATCTGCGGGCGGCCATCGCCGACGACCTGGAGGCCCGAGTAGGCCTCGTGGTCAAAGACCTCCTTCTCGTTCTTGTAACCGTTGGTGTCGCTATTAGCGGCCGCCATCATGGCGGGACCGGTTGGTGCGGCGGCGGCGGGATGGTGGATCCAGACCTTCTGCTCATCGACGGCGTTCGGGGGCGTCATGCCATTGGGGGGTTTCTCTTCTTGTCACATGAGGAACGAGGCAAGTACACAGCACACAAGAGTCAGACAGGCACAAGTCTGCTTGCTGACTGCTTGTGGAATTAATTGTGTGTGTGGCGGTTGAGTCGTAGCAGTAGTTGTTGATTGATTGTTGGGTTTTAGGGGAGAGGGAGAGAGAGAGAGAAACAGACAGAGAAAGATGGAGAGAGAGAGAGAAACAGACAGAGAAAGATGGAGAGAGAGAGAGAGGGAAGATCGCGAAACGAGTCAGGTTACAATACAAGCAGGGGGGGGGGTGGTCCCAGTCCTGGCTTCTTTCTTTTTTGGTTCGTCTTCCTTTTCAGCTCTCTCTCTCTCTTTTTTTTTTTTGCCCTTTTCCGATGGCTCCGGATACAAGATTAGCCAACACGAGATTCGAAGGCAGGGGAGGAATAAAAGAGAAAAAGAAAGAAAAGCACACAAGAACAAGAACAGAGACGAGAAGAAGAACAACAACAACAACAAGATAATACAGCAAGTATTAATGATGTTCGTTGGAAAACGGAGTGAATTTATTTTGTAGAACAAGAGAGGGAGGGAGACAGAGAGAGAGAGAGAGAGAAGGAGACAAGAGGAGACGAGACAGTTGACTTTCGTCCCAAGAGATGAAATGGGATTTAGAGATCATGAGGAGCCGTCCATACCACACACGACCACGGCCCCCAAGAGCAAAGAACAGGGTACGGCTACAGCTGCAACATGGTATGATTACACAGTAGTGCTTGCTTTAGATCGTTATCGCTGCAAAGACCAATTAAAAATATATATACATATATACCAAAAAAATAAAAGAGGGCAAAAAGGGTAAAGCATAGACATGGTGGTGGTGCTGCATACTTGGACAGGGCGGGGCAGGGCACATGGCTACCCTGATCGCCGAATACCAGCATCGTAGGTCTGGGTTCAAGGCGGTTAAAGCCTCCGTCATCTGGGGTGATGTGATGGTACTTAACACTACAACCCATCCTGTCCACAGCAAACAGAAAACCAGGGCACGCAGGGCTCGTCGAGGGGGGGGGGGCGGAGCTGCAGCCCAGACCCTTCCGACAGACAATCAGACAAAGAGACCTGGGAGTAGTATTACCCATAGTAGTCCCTCACTATGGTCAACCAAGGGATGGCGTGTGGGTGGGCTCGTGCGTGAGAGACAAGTCTCCCCCCCCCCCTCCTGCAAGGACGGAAATCCTGAAGGAGGTGCGCTAGACACCACAGGAGTCACATCATAGTCTCGGCAGGGCATGTTCAATACCCATGGGACTGGGCCATTCCTCCGTGGTTGTCCCAGCTCAGCTCAGTTTGCAGACAGAAGAGCCAAGATGGGAATGTTTTTTTTGTGTTTTGTTTATTTTGTGCAAGATCCAGGCGATGTCTTTCTTCTGCCGCCAAGTATTTTCCCACCCTTGACCACGGCCGTCGTGAACTCTAAAGCCTACATGGTCCCCTTCCCTCGATCTGGCAGTTTTTTCGAGTTTAAGTTTCGCCCACCCCGCCCACCCCCTTGTCAATATTAAGATGTGCATAGCACATGCATGCATCAGTAAGCGTGGTCTCCACAACTTGGCGGAGAGGGAGAGAGGGAGAGGGAGGGAGGGAAAAAGAGAGAGACACACACAAATGCTACTGTGGTATACGGAGCAGAGTATGCATTACCACCATGACGTACCAAATAGAAATGCTAAGTACTTGTTGGGCAGGAGAATAAGCTCAATTTCATCATGAACATAGCATTTCAGGGTTCAGATTGCCGAGAGGCCGTCAACCAGGTTGGCGATATGGAGACTTGGATCCCCTCCCCTCCTCCGAACCAACCCCTTTTGTTTCCTTTCCTTCTTTTCTCCATCATCTTTTCTGAAGCAGAATATATATATATATATGTGTGTGTGTGTGTGTGTGTGTGTGTGTGTGTGTGTGTGTGTGTGTGTGTGTGTGTGTGTGTGTGTGTGCGTGTGCGCATAAATGCATATTGTGATCTGTGGTATCTGTGGTGCATAGTGTAAGAAATCGCCGTCACATCTGCAACTGTAGACCGAGACTGAATGAATCCTCCGCAAGAAAGAAGAAGAAAAACCCCAGCCGGTGGTAGTAGCCGGTGGCTTCGGAACCAGGGAACCGCCGGCGCTTCTGACACAGCAATGCATCCTGTAAGCCGGGTTCTCCAGCTTCCACTCCATGAGTATTCCAATCATTTAGCCCACCCACCCCATCCTGACAGACAACACACGAGACACCTCCCTCCCCTCAGTCAGCAAGCAACCCTCCTAGGCCCACAAAGAGAATACCGAGGCTGCTTTCTTAGTAAACCATTCAGTACCCCTTCCCCCCCTCCCCCCCTCCCCAAAAGAACCTATCATACTACTATCACTTGGTACAGGATTTACTATGTGTGACACTACTAATCAACGACGATCATTTCTTGAAGATCCCCTTGGACACAGAGTACATAGTAGGTTGGGGCATCCGGGATCCACCCGATCCGAGTGGCGCCCGGTCAGATCCTATGTATTAAGCCCACACTCAGCTGGGGCATTGGGAGGGGGTCAGACCCAGCAGTCAGCAGGAAAAGGAAAGAAAAGAAGAAATATGATTACTATGTGCTATGGAAGCCGAGGTATGGGAAAAGGAGAGAAGAAGAAGATGAAGCAGCCTATGAGGTAAGTACTTACATGATATTAAATCACCCCTTTTGGATGACCACCTCATCACGTCTTCTCTTTCTCTCTCTCTCTTCCTCTCTCACAGATGATCGTTTACATCAATCTCTGGCGACAACCTTGTCCTGAAATACAGAGATCGATATCAGTCAGTCATGGACCGAGCGGGCGAAGGAAACTATCAATCAATCGGCTTCCCGCACATCCGGCCCGGGCCTCCATCAACCTCTTGCCTCTCTCTCAAACCACCATAGTAAAGCAACACTCCCCCCCCCCCCCGGACGCCCCCGGCTAATTTTAGTAAAGAGTTATTTTACTATTACTACCATGGACCATCCACAGCGCCAAAGCCAGCCCTCAGCGGTTGTGTGATGCCCAAACAAGACCCGGTGCCCTGTCATAGCCTGTCAACCGTCAGCATCCACCTGACCTGGGCTTCTTGCATTCTTTAGCATCTTGTCTGGTGGCGGCCGCCCATTCTAGACCTTCTTAACACCTGTGTCCACCGGAAAGCTTAAATAATCTCCCCTCAAGCCCACCCCCCCCCCCGAACGGGCCCTGTCCTGTCACGCCTCGTCCCCTGTCTAAACTGCCGTGTCGACAGGGAGCTAACGATACCACACATACCTCCTGCCAGGACCTGACCAGGACGCCCGAAAATATTACATCCTTCTTGCCATCTCGCCACAATACATGCGCCGGTATCTTGGGGTGTCTTACCTGCCTGCTAGGCAATTCGTTGTGCTTACAAGATGTTTGAAAGGTTCTTAAAGATCTATGCCGGACGTTCAAAATACACATGCAGCAAGACAACCTGCCGTGTCCCTGTCAGGGGGCCATTGTCATCCCTGCTGCATCCCCAGTGCCGTATTTGCCTCCTTTGGAAGTGCAGTCCGAGAGAGCTCCGCTTCTCCAGTGGTCAAAAGAAGCCATGATTTGTAGCCCTGCCCCGAAACATTTTGTCTTTGGAATCATTCCGTTCTACGAAGGGTAGAGAGATAGGAGAGAGGATGTGAGCTTCCCAAACCCTCCCCGCATTCATGTCTTGACGGGTTTGTTGAAAGGTCTAAGCAGATAATCAAGCCTGGAATTATGCAGTGGCTGCTTCTGCTGCACTACGAATCTCGAGATAAATCGAGAAGCCAAGCACCTCCAGTCCAGTGAAGGATGTTCTGAATGTGGTTCCGGGCACGAAGACGCAGTGGTTTAGCAAGTAATAATCGTAAAATCCTTGATGGCGTAGCCTTGCCCCTTCATCTCTTCTGTACTCGTTCAAAGTCACCTAATTTCACCTCGATGTTCCCTTCCGAAACTACCCCAAGAATGGCCGGCGAATAACCCTTGGGATCGATGCCGGTCTGAGCATTGGCAGGGGCCGTAGGAATGTGCTGGTGCCAGTAAAGGTAAGGAGAGCACCAAAGACAACGGCCAAGTTGGGGAGGGTAAGCTACGACAAGTTGCTGGTATCATTTATCTTCAAGATGCTCAGCCATAAAGTATTGTAGGGACACACACACACACACACACACTATTGACTGGCGATGAAGAGAGAAGGGAAGGTGGAGAGCGAAAGATGAGTAATTAGAAGCGCAGGATCAATATAGTAGCCAGTCCTCGTGTTTTTGTGCTTTGGGAAATCCACCAAATCTCGGCCCCCATTCAGACATCGGTATGCTGGCCCTGGTTCAACCCTCATCCTGCGCCATGCGTGTGTCTGTAAATTTACAATCTGACTTGGCTGCTGCTGTGTATTTCTTCTTCTTCTTCTTCTTCTTCCTCCTTCATCATTTCCCAGCGCAAGGTTCTCAATAGCTCGACGAATTGTGTCTGTCCCCCCTGCCTTTCAGGGCCTCGTTCCTTTTTCTCTCATAGTCTCTCATGGTCTGGTCATTCTGACATGCCCACCGGGTGCTCATCGATCCCATAGTGAGAACCATCAGACTTACTCCGTCAGCCTGTAGATTAATTACAGCCCGCCATGGAGTGAGATCATCGAGCAAAGCCTACAGGATAGCCCCCCTGCTTACCTAGACTCTACAGTTGTACCAGGACGCACACTCCTGATTCACTCGTGGCGCAAGCTTGGTCTTCCAAGCTCCACGTCGAGCCTACGACACCATCAACGCCCCGTGATGTTCCCCCAAAGGCATTGCCAGAACATCTTGACGGCGGGAAGAGGAAAAACAGGGCAGTCAGGCTGGCAAGGAAGGCGCAGGCCCTGATGAAATCGACTCGGCCGAGTATGTTGAAGGCACGAAGCTGGCTGGAATCGTGGCTTGTGTGACCCTGGCGTGCTTCCTGATGCTCATGGACACCATGGTCGTTAGCACGGTGATTATGCTTCGCCTTTTGGGCAGTTTTGAGATATTAACACCAGGAGCTATAGTAGTTTCGGGGTGGTAGGAAAGGAGGGAGGAAGAAAGCTAACCGCTGCATCAGGTCATACCGCGCATCACAGACAGTTCGACTTGTTCCGGGATATAGAATGGTACGCCAGTGCATACTAATTTGAGAGGCAAATCTCTGGCGGAGCGTTCACTTACAGCACATGGAGATGGGGTACGTCTCTTCGAACCTTTTGCATATCCAGCGCATTAACTGAAGAATCTAGCTAGCTTTCTACATCAATCTTCTAGTCGGTGCTCTCACTGCCATCGGGATCCTGTTCCTTCACATTCCTGAGATGGCACCCAAGTAGAAGATCACAATGGTACTCCCAAACCTGCATCATCTTCTCGACCTTGTGGGGTTTGCCTTGTTTGCACCAGCAGTTCTTATGCTCTTGCTCGCTCTCCAATGGGGTGGCAACAATTACCGTGGAACTCGTCGCGTGTCATTGGCCTCTTCTGCGGCGCAATTACTACATTTCTGATCTGGGTGCTCTGGAATCGCCACAAGGGAGAGGACGCCCTGATATCTCCATCCATGGTCAGTAAGAGGACCGTTTTGGGCATCTGGATTGTTTCAAGCGCTGCTTATGGCAGCTGTATTTGGAATCGTGTATTATCTGCCTATCTACTTCCAGGCTATCAAAGAAATTTGGATGCATTGCTGAGCGGTATAATATCTCTTGCCTATGATTATCCCGCAACTGGTCATGGCTGCGTTGGTCGGCATGCTTTGTAAGTCGGCACTTCTGTTGGCATGGGTGGTGGATGGATATTATTGAAGGGCCTGCTTGTATTGACGAGAGAGGCGAGGTCGGGTATGTTATACCCTTTGTGTGCGAGTCCGACCGTTAGCTATATAGACCACCACTGCGACACTTCGCAATCTTTGGCACAACTCTCCTGTCCATCGGCAGCGGCTTCTACTCGACTCTCCAGCCCAGCAGCTCGACTGGCAGGTGGGTGGGCTTCCAGATCATCTCTGGCGTGGGTTCAGGAAGCTGCTTGCAAATGGTTTGTTGCATTCTTTCCCCCCCTTTCCGAGTCATCACTCCATCCTCGCCGAAAGCATGGTGTCGAAGCTGATATTCCGACCTGGCCTTTTGACTAGTCTGTGATTGCGATTCAAGCAGCCATAGCGTTTCTTCTCTTTGTTCAATCCATGGGACCGGCCACGGCCATCGTGTTAGCATTGTGCAACGTTACATTTGATGCGAGCCTGAGGTCGGAGATCCCCAAGCAGGAACCTAGTGTTAATGCTGAAGCTGTTATATCAGCAGGTGCCTCGGCATTCCGCACGGTCCTGGAACCAGACCAGCTGGAAGGCGTGCTCAAGGCTTACGCGTATAGCCTGGATTACAGCTTTTATCTTGTGGCCGCCTCTGCAGCTGTGTCTATTGTACCACTCTGGGGCATGGGTTGGAAGGATTTGAGGAGGAAAGACGGCAGTGAGCAAGAAAAGAAGAGCACGGCGGTAGATGAAATCGTGTAGGACAGGGGAATGATGACATTGGGAAGTGAGTGTGCCAGAGGATCTGAACTGTAGGTATCAGTTGGGCACACGGAATGTCATACTGTACAGTAATTACTCTGGGAAGGGAAGCTCATCACATCGAGCCGTGGCAAATCGCAGACTTAAACGTCTAGGCCGCGGGAGAGGGCGTATAAATTCTAATGCTGAAATGCCAGCGCAACATGATAAGTTTTGTAAACCACCTGAATCTTATCTACTTAATTATTCTTCCCAAAACTATGGCAGCAGGCAAAATTATCAAGATTGTTTGCTCGGTCCTTGTCAATTTACACCACAACTCAAACAAAACTATATACTATAGTTCTCCTCGATGCGATATGATCTACTTACAATGATTCCTAACCAACCTTTTCCCCACGATAATTGTCTTATAATGGGTTGCCCCGTATGTACATGTGTCCTAGAATATTCAGCAGAGACATGGGTACTGTAGACATCTGAGCGAAACCTGGGTTGCAGCTGTGTGTGTATGTATGTGTGTGTGGAAGATGGAGCACCAGATATTTATCTGAACCTTCTATCCTAACCACTCTTGGGCATACAAACCAGACTAGGGGTTTTACTTTAGTATCTGAGCACCAGATAATAGAAGAAAGTAAGGAAGAAGATGGAAGGAAGGAGAAGGGAGAAGAAATTCCAGAATTAAAAGGAGAGGGGGAGAATTTTTTTTAAAAAAAAAGGGGGGGGGGGATGAACTTTAACAATGACTTGGAGAGAGTGTGTAGGCCCAGCTCAAGCTGAAATGGTCCTTTGCAAAGCACCATGGCAGTAGATTCCCAGGTTCTCAAACATTATTTTATTCTTCACAGAATATTTACCCCACGAGCTCGGCCACAGCAACACGAGATCTTCTCGATACGGTGCCAGCCCTCAGGACTCTAGACCACAGACCTCAAGATGGAGTCCATGCTTTGCAAATTATATCTAGAGGACCTTGAACCACCCAAGCCCGACTAAACTACTTCTCTTGCAATCAGTAGGCGCAGGATCAATGTCCAAGTTCGACCCGGACCTGTCGTACCGTTTTTCAAGTTCATCTGTACTATGGCTCATGTTCTTCGGCCTCTATCCTGTCGACCTGCGACCAGAGCAGCCTCTAGATTTTAGACATTACTTAAAAGCGCCCACCCAAAACAGCCACCCACCTACGCCTTCTTCAAATCCTCCGACCTCCTATAATCCTTCACCGCATCCCTAACCTCTTCACCCCTGTTGACCGCCCCAAGAGCATTACCCGCCATCTCAACACTCTCAAAGGCCTGCCCCACGCCGCGCCGCCTCCTCCTCGCCCTGATCTGCGCCCCCGGCCCTCCCTTCTCCTTCTCCTTCCTCTCCACCGTCTCCCACAGCCGCCGCAGCACCTCCCACCCCTTGTCCACCTCCTCCGCCCGCCTCCTGTGCTCCTCGGCGCCGAGCTCCCTGAGCTCCCGCCGGCCCTGGAGTATCCTCGCCCTTCGGATCTGCTTGTGCGGCTGCCGCCGCCTCTCGACCTGCTTCTTGAGCCCCATGAGCGTGTACCCCACCGGCGCCGTGAAGGCGGCGAGATCCTTGAGCACAAGCCCGCTGAGGCCCATCCCGACACCCTTGGCGAACCCTCTGGCCCCGCCGTTCTTTGCGCCTCGCACCGGCAGGCGGACCACGCCCGTCCAGGCGTCGTACACGCCGTATGCGAACCCAGTCCTCGCCGCGCGCAGCCCCGAGCGGAGGCCCGTCACGCGCGGGGGCCGCCGCACGGTGTCGTCACCGTAGAGGCGGGGCGCGTTGTGGAAGCCCTGCGCTAGCGCGACGGACAGGTCGATGGGCGCGCTGGCGAGGGCGCCGGCGGATTGGAGCGCTCCGCGGGATACTTCGTTGACGTACCAGGAGTCGGGCTCGGCGTCTTGCGTCGTGGCGGATTCGAGCGAGGCGGCGGCGTGTCTGGGGACAGGACGATCGTTCGTGTCTCCTGTCTCTGTAGACTGCGCCTGAGAGGTCCCGTTCGTATCCCTTGTCGCGTTACCGTCTTGTTTCGTCTCCGATTTGCGTTCAGGCGTGCCCACATGCCCATCGTCCGGAGCCTGCCCTTTCACCATGCGTTTCGCCGCCTCACGCTTCTGTCTTTGTTTTTCCTTCTTTTCTCGCCTCATGTGAGAATTCTTGGCTATTCGAGAGGGGACGCTGCCGATGCCACTAAAGGCCTCACCGAGCGAGCCAGCCACAGACCCAAGAACACCGGTGACAGGCTCGCCCGGCCCTTCAAAGTCGTTCCACTCGCAGTGCCTGACGAGGGTCAGCTTTCGCCACTGGATATAACCCTTTTCCACAAGAATATCGGCGGCCAGTGCGCTCAGCCTCAGACTGGTGCCCTTCATGTGCCACACAGCCACCCGGTCCTGCAGGATGGAGCACCGCATCGAGTGTTTACCGGAGAGCTGCAGGTGGTTGTGGAAGAACGCACACATGTTCTCCGCCCCATCTCCTTCTCTCGCGATATCACGCGCGAGAGCCTGCGCATTCTGCTGCGCCTCCTCTGTCAGGCAAAACTTGATCCCTTCGGCCAGCTTCTCTGCAGACAGCTGTTTGTACGGCACCGACTCGGGGCCCGCCTTTGCCTGTTCGATCATGTTGCCCCAGAAGAACTGGTCACCGAAGAAGGGAACGACCATAGTGGGCTTCCCGCACTTGAGAGCAATCGCTGTTGTTCCTGCTCCCCCGTGGATCACACATGCCTTGACCCTGGGGAAGAGCCAGTCGTGTGGCGTGTTCTCGAGCAGGAAAATGTTCTCAGGCACACTCAAGCTGTCGCCGCCCAGCCCGCCCCAGCCTTTGCTGACGAGCGCACGCACACCGGCGAGCTTGACGGCTATTTATCATCGCGAGTCAGCATCTCTAACGGGCCTGGGTAAAAGAGAGCTTTCCTCTGTGGTGGACAAGAGCAGTGGGGGCCCTTACCGTCAAATATCATATTAGTAAATTTCTCGGCGTCGTCGACAACGATAGAGCCAAAGCCGATGTAGATGGGCGTCTCGCCTGCACTTAGAAACTCCTCAAGAGGATTGGGAGGTTTGAACGAGGATGCGAGGTCGAGAAAAACAAAGCCGCAGATGTCAATCTCGTCGCCCCAGTCTGGCGGTTTGGGGACCAGAGATGGACTCCACAGGTATGCAAAGGGGACATTCAGTCGATAGAGAGAGCCTGGTGCCCAGAGCGTGGAGACGGGCTCGAGGCCGAGTGTCTTGACTCGCAGGTCGTTCACGAGATCGCCCAGACCTTGCCAAATCATCATTTCCACAAGCGGATAGCTCATAAAATTTGTGTATCCAGGGTCGACATTGCTCTTCTTGACATTAGCCATGGGGTGAGGGAACGAGCGCGTTGGCGTGTAAGGGAATGTGAACGACAAGATGGGGGATTCCAAGTGCCTCTGCACAGTGGACGTGCGCAAAGGAGGCAGGATTGGCAATGATAGCATCGGCGACGAAGGGCTGTCTCCCCCCCATCATCTGCAGGTTTCGGACGTCCTTCTCATCGTCCGTGGCGTTGACGCACGCCCGCCAGAACCCGCCAAACATCTCGTTCATGGCTGCTCGCCTGCGGCCGATGTCGCCAGCTCGCAAGGTCTCGAGCGTCGGTATGAGCCCGGGATTCTTGACCATGAATGCCATTAATTCAGAAGGGTCCCCACCCACGGAGAAGAACTCGAGGTCCGAGTCCTTCTCTACGAACTCGCGGAAGGCTGGGTGGGTTGCTATCCTGACCCTGTGCCCGTACTTCTCCTTGAGTACCTTTCCGATCTTGATGAATGGCTGTGCGTCTCCGCGGCTCCCGATCACCATGATGACAATGTTGAGTGGCGGACATCGGAGGCTCTCAGGAGTAATCATCGTCTCGGATGACGGTCTCTCGGCAGCTGGTTGCTCCTCCTCCTTCTCCTCAGGCTTTCCACTGATCTCGCCCTCCTTCATAGGTACCACCTTCGTGATGGCAGCGCCGAGGGCATTCGGCAGGTATCCATTAGTGCTGATGTCTTTGATGGAGATCGCAAGGCGGCCATCGCGCTTCGAGACCCCGCCCTTCGTTTTGTAATTCTCATTTGCGACGCGAAATCTACGGAACTGTTGGGACTGTGCCTTGCTGCCAACGGCGTGGCCCGTCCGCTCGACATCTGCACTCAAGTCCTCATCTTCGTCCGTAGACGAGTCGCTGCTCGAGGAGTCGTCATCATCGTACGGGCTCGTCCACAAGGCCTGTTGAAGCTGAGAAACGTTCGTCCCAGACCTCTTGATTGCCGGCATTGGCACAGCGGATGACTGCCGCCTGGCCCGCCGAGGCGCATCTGTAGCCGGCCTCTGTGCCATCTTTGGACGCGTCATGGGCATCGCATTTTTGTCTTTTGTTGTTGACACAGGCGCCGTCGCTGTCTTTCGAGGGGTTTGGCCGAGGGGAGGTGGGCTCTTGGCCGAGGAAGGCTCAGGCGACTGGGGAGACTGTGGAGCTGGAGGCACGGAGCCTGGATAGACGAGCTGTCCCTGGCCATCTCGAACCACCGTCGCCGGCTGTCCCGTCTCCTGCACGACCGTCTCGAGGTTGACCTCGCCATCTGTAGATTTGGTCACCGAGGTCTCTGGCGGAGACGTCATTGCGCGTCTTGAGAAGGGAAGGAGGGGGGGGGGGATCGTGGCGCGCGTCTCTGCGTGATGGAAGAGCAGTCAGTTCCTCGTAAACGTGAAGGGCTTGGAGTCTATTGAAGGAGGCGCAGACGAGGATGGCCAGGAGGACAATACTCAAGGCGGTACGGCGTCGTCACCAACGAGGAATGTACAGAGTGTAGCTTCTTCGATGTTGGGAGAGTCCGGTAGAAATGGGACTTGAATTTCAGATCTTGTGGCCATGGTCTGAGTGTCTAGGGGCTAATACTAGCTGGCCGGCATCAGATCCCTCGTCTGCATCTAAGAGAAAGAAAAGAAAACATAATAACCTGGTTGGAGTCGCTGCTTGACTGGCAAACCTCGAGTCGTATAGAGAGAATGCTAAGCAACGCGCCGTTTTGAAACTGGACGGCGTCGGTGACATCATGGTCGGAGCCAACGCCCCGAAACTGGGACCTGATCCTTGCCGAAACCCACTAAATTACGGGCTGGTCGACCGCCTGTGGGAGATATTTCTGTATCGCTAGGGGCCGTTCACGCCGTCTAACCGCTGTGGATTCTGTACTATTTGCCGGGAGCAACCTTAGCGGGAGTCTATTATAGCCTAACCTTACCTTTGACCCTGTGATGATTTTTTATGACGATGACTTCACTTCAAAGATCGCAACAATGACTGCAGAAGACCAGTCTGTCCATGGCCTACACGCACCACAGGCACACACACATCGGACATGTTATTACTATAGTTTGACCTCCATCAAGGCACCTGAATTCCTAAAGATCTACCAGACCTCCACATTGAGGTGGAAAATATCCAGCCAGGCCCAAGGTCCAAGGCCTTTTCATCCATTTTCGAGATCTATTATATGCCTACAGTACCTGGTTGGCAGACTGTCCCAGCACAGCTCACGCGCCTGTGAAAGTCTCCTCATTAAGAACAGCACTGAAATTGGCAATATGTCTCCTGGAAGCCCTACACAGAAAATGTTAGTCTCCTCAACATCCTTTCCAGGGGATTACTGCAAAGAGCTACATTTTTTTCATGCTACACTGCTGGCATTCTTCTATATGCCATACACTCGCTCCAGCCGTTCTTGAACAGATGAATCCCATGGATCCCATCATCAGTTATATCAACATTTTACTTTTTCTCTCCCCTCAGCCTCCAGGCTGCATGCCTACCAATGCTTCAGAAGGCCCCTTACTGACGCCATACTTTCGAGTCCAAGCAAGCAGGTTGTACAGATGCAGGCGGACAATCCTGGCTCTCACTTGTGTGAAAATTCACTGGCTGATTGGAATGATGTGCTGTCAGGGCCCACATAATTGCTGTGTAAGGGCGGCTCCCCAAACCATCGAGAGCCAGTGGATATAGCCATGCCCCATTACAGCCCTCCAACCCCCACCAAATGCACAGCCCCACACCAAAGCCTTAAAGAGGCTGCCTCAAGAGTGAGTGATAGATGTCTCTGTTGTCCTGCTCTTAGCTCCAGAATTTCTCTCACCGAAGTTTTGGGACTCTCCCTCTATCCTTTGACCTTGACTGAAGTCGACAGCACATATCAAAACAATGGATGGTGCTAGTGCGGTAGCCACCATCTTCGGGATCACCGATTTTGCCCTGACGGTTGGGGAGACGGTTTGGAAGATTAGGAAACTATGGATCGAAGTCCAGGAGGCTCCCGACACCATCAAATCCCTCCAGCGTGAGATCAGCATGCTGGAGAAGGTCCTCCCTGGTGTGGACTCCAAATCTGACGCTGAGCCTACCGCGACCATAGTTCCACGACCTCAACACAGCCATCCGCCCACAATTGCAGTCGCAAGCCACTGTCGAGAAACTCTCGGTGATCTACAGAACCTGGTGAGGGATCTGAGCAGCGAAATTGACTCCGCAAAGAGGAGGAGACGAGGGCTTGCGAAGCTCAGGGTACTTTTGAGGAAGGGTGATGTCGACAAGTTTCAATGCAGACTGGATAGGGCACTCAACTCACTGCAGATTGCTCTGGCCAGCTTCCAGGCCACTCAGACTAGTTTACAGTCGACGCAGTTGGATATGGTGTGCACCCAAATGGTCCAGCTTACGTGAGTACATGATCTTAACTCGACTGCTGTCCAGTGATGCTAATCAACCAAAGCACACTGGCACAACAACAGCTTATGGCTACCGAGGAGATGCGCATGCAGGCAGCTTCGACTCGAAATAACGAGCGACAGAGTGATGAGCACCTGCAAACCGAAGTTTGCAATGATGTACCGAACAGAGCAACATTTGGTCTTCAAAAGCGAGGCTGTAACCCAGAGCTTCCTTGGATCGAGCCATCATCCTTCGGCTATGCAGTAGTCAGATCCTCTCGATCCAAAACTTCGTCAAGTATGAACTAGTATCCCCAGAAAACACTTCTTGAGAAACAGTACAACTGACAATTAACAAGTCTACAGAGCCCGTCTCCAGCTTCCTTGTTGGCTATCACAGAAAACCTGGGATCTGTCTCTCACTGTGTCTACCTTTGGATGGCAGGCCTCTCTCACGACATTTAATGTTGTACCGTACAATTCGCTTGTCTTTCAATATGCAAGCGATGGCAACCTACATCAACTTCGTGAGCTATTCAGGCAGGGCCTTGCGTCTCCCCTCGATTGTGACCCGAATGGTTCCACTACACTATGGGTAACACTACCAGACCCATTTGTGATAACACATTGCTAACAGCACATGGCAGTATGCAGCCTATGGTGCTAGAATTGATGTCTTTGAAGAACTCATGGGCTATGAACAACTGCATATCATGCTTGATGCCAAGGCTTGGTTGGTATGCTTGTGGTCGCTCACCTCATCTACTCGTCAACAACATCTCTGCATGGACACCCTTCAATCACTGTTTACCCGCGGACTCTTGTCATTAGCTTCTGATGCTGGGATGTCGTACCTTTCTTATACGGGTATGTCATGTCTTAACATCCTTGAGTATTCAAAGGATGCAACTGGGTCTCAGAGATTTGTTGAAGGTGTGTCCTGGCACGAAGTGCCGCCAAGGTCGAAAAACACCGCAATTCGGCGTTGGCGGCCTCATTCTTACAGCAGCAATACTTTGCGCTCAATGATATGCCCACTTGGCGTGGCTATGGAAGACAGTATACGAGAATGGGCTGCAGATGATGTTTCTTTCATAGATCTCATCTTCTTTTGTGCTGGGCAGGCCTATAAGCACTCTCATGTGTCTTATGTGGGTGGTCGAGATGAGAAGGCCGATGACAACGCCTGGGAAGACTTATTGAGGACAGTGGTCACTGCGGACATTGACTTGTCGGCACATTCCGACTGGTGGGAACATACCGGGCCCAAGATTATCGTCTCTTTCCTGGAAGGTTCAAGGAAATACTGTTTTTTCTGCGAAGAGAATGGGCTTCGCAGCCGCGCAACATGTGTACAAACTTGCCTACGTCAACTGTTGAGATTACTTAAAGAGTTTGGCGCCGATTTAACTGTCCTTGGGGAATCAGTTTCGAGAGGAAGTTTCGGGGCAATGAAAGCGATGCACCTTATTAGGGAGTGGCATCAAAATCAAAGCCTGTATATCGCAGGAATACAGTCTGGCCCTACACCAGAAAATTGGCACCTGGATTGGAACTCTTGGTATATTAGCGAAGAGCTCGTGGCAGACTTTTGGCAGTCGGTTGAATCACGGCCCCAGCCAATCCCCGGTGCGTGGCCAGATGAGGATTGAGGACATTTGTGGAGTGACTGTCTCGTCCGATGGTGTGGGTGCACTCTTTCAGGTTGTTGAAGTCACAGAAGTAAAGAAAGCGGTCTTTTTTTGGGAGCAGTGGGGGTCGGTAGCGTATGAGCGTTGTACGCATACTAATCTAGGGTTATACAAATGGAATGAGGGAGCAAGGAGCGGGGTTCCATTCTGACAGCACAGTCTCTTCGCAGCACATCTCAACGGCAGTGGCTTGTTCCTCTACCGTTCCAAACCAAGACTCGACAACCTCCAAAGGAAAAGAAACAACGAGGCCTCCTCCAACGACCTCTCGCCGTCAGCCATTTCACCCCCACCCTCAATCAATGTCATTTCTCGCCACCGTCCCCAAGCCAGAGAATGAGTTCTCAAATCCCCATCCGGCCCACCTAGCTCGGCAACGAGGCCTCTCCCGGAACCAAAGTCCCATTCTCGATCGCGGCATGATGCGCCCTCGCCACCATCCCGTACGCAGGGTAATACTTGTCGAGCCAGGGGATCAGCGTCGCCGACCCGGGCGTGTCCCGCCAGTCGCGCATAAGGTCGCAGATGATGGAGAACACCGAGACGAGGCTCACGCCGGCCTTTGCCATGCGGTCGTTGGAAACTTCTCGGATCAGCGCGGTGGTGGTCCCGGAGGCCTCTACGTTGGCCCACACGGAGTAGCCCTCTGCGCGGAGGGATAGGGCGAGGAAGGTTGTGCCTGGATACGATATGGCTTGTGAGCGAGGGCTTTTCTTGTATGGTGTGAAGGGGGATTCGCTCAGTATTCGGTGTTTTGGTTTTTCCTCTCTTTTTTTGTTGATTCGTGGGCTCTTTCGGTGTCTCATTCTTATTTTTACTCTCTCTCTCTCTCTCCCCCTCTCACACACATGCTTCTTTTTCTTAGGGGAGCAAGGAGGGTCAGGAAAATACTCACAGACGTCGGTGACGATACCAGCCATGATGATCTGCGACTTGTTGGCCGCCTGCACGGCAGCACGAAAATCCGCATTATCCCAGGCGTCAACTTCGCCTTGGCGTTGGATCAACGGTGCATCCGGGTACATGTCCAGAATCTCCTGGGGAAGAGGGCCGTTGGGACCTAGCACAAGCACGAACACGTCAGGGAAAAGAAGGTCTGCACGCCTGGGGACTTGTCAAAGGGGGGGGGGCTCGACAAACACACGCACCTGTCTGGGCTGACGTCGTCATGACCACAGGGATGTCGAACGCCTTGCCGATGGCCGCGTGCGCAATTATGGAATCGCGGTAGAGTGTGGCGTCAAAGTCACGGGCGAGACCATAGAGACCCTCCTGCAAGTCGAGGATCAATAGCATCTGTGGAGGAGTGGGGGAGGGGGGTGGTTAGCTGAGAGTGGATCTGTGTTATGATGGGGGTCGTGGGTATGTTTTACTTACCGAGTCGTTCTTGTTGAGCCTTTCGAATGGGACAGCTGTGCTTTTGTCAGGACGTGTGGACGTGTGGTCTTGTGACCTGTATTCGGGAGAGCTCACCGTCGCCCAGAGCTGAGCATGCGAGGCTGATAGCCGCGAGCAAGACAGTGTGGATGGACTTCATCTTGGGAGTTTCAAGTTTGAAGGGAGGGGATATTGAAAGATAGTATGTCGAGAACAGGGCAAGACAGCTTGATCTTCTGTCTGGTGTTGGGTGCTATGATCTACTCAGTCTTGGTTTAAACGATTGAGGGCTGGGTCTGCTTGTTTTTATATACGTCTATCAAGGCCACCTAGGCGGTCAAATCCTCAACACATCATCCTCACAAGTCATGGTCCGAAGGGCTGCATCCAGATTCCAGTCTATTGGAATTTCGATTCCCGTTTTGGGGAACACCAGATCATGACCAATGCATGACATTTTCGTGGTCATCACACAGAAAGTCGAGAGAGAAAGAAGGAAGAGAGAGAGAGAAAAAAAAAAACAGAAAAGGAAAAAAAGACCGTCCTCCCTCTCCGACCTTGCTTGGCAAGCGAGAGTTAAGCGAGCATACTGTGAGTAATCTATTACCTACTTTCAGATAGTATTCATTGCTACGACGGCAAGTCAAGGCGGAAATATGCGAGGTCCTCAGTAAGCAATCGGAATAATGTGGCTTTGTAAACTAGTTGTCATTATCGTATAAGCAGAGAGATTCCAACATCAAGGACATTTGTTAATCCCGTACGACATACTATGCCTGAGCATAGTTTTTCCCCCGGCGCCGTTGACGGGCAGAAAGGGAATCTATGCAGCGGTTATCGTGGTGGCGGCGGAGTTCATTGCCAAGGTCTTAGGCCAAGACGCACGTTCCAGATTGTCAGCACCTTGTCAGATATTATGAATTCCTATGTTTTGCCTCTTGTGGCGTTCTGCAGGACGTCGTCGGTGGCTGACTACCCGCATACGGTTCTTTGCTCCGATGAGTCTGGCCGGCCTGCTTTCCGAGCATGTAATTGCGGTGTACTCTTCTCTCCACAGTCACAGAGAAAGCTGGTCATTTTGAGGCAGAATCGAGGCGCATATGAGCCCACCTGAACGCTGCTATGCTGGTCTTGCTATAAGAGAACACTAAAATGATGGTCATCCCCAGCGCAAGCTGGAAATAATGTGGGATGTGGTCTATATACTTTACTTGCGTGTGGAACAAACACCCAGGCTATGTTGGACCCAACCAACTTTGGCCCTCATAGACGATGCCTGCAGACAAAAGTCTGAAGTCCGATAAATCTTAAGAGGAGAAATAAGGGATGAGTGCTGAATCGAGTCATTATATGACAGGTGGGTATGACGATGATGAGGATGGCCATTGATATGCTGCGCAAATCTGGTCGGTCCCGTCTCAATGTTTTGGATCGAGTCCAACAGTACTGTATGAGACTTTTGTGTACAGTACTGAGCATGGCGTCATCAGTGCCTATCAACTGGACCCAGGCACTGTTGCAGCACTAACCCGCCCACTTTCAGGGCTGCAGTGGCACCTAGACCCAAGTACAGGCCCCCCCCCCGCCTGTAGAGAGCTCTCATAGCGTACTGTCTGTACCGTACCTTAGCAGTGCATAGTACCGTACCATACACTGACCCCACCTCGCCTCCAACGCACCCCCCCCTTCCCACCTTGCACACCCCTGCCAACTATCCTGCAGATCAGGTCGTTGCCTTGGCGGGGAAACCTGCCCATACACCCATAGTAATTTTCTCAAAACCACCAGTGAACTTGACTCGTCCTCGCCTTTGTCTTTTTGATTTCTTCATCTTATTGAAACTACATCCATACCTAGTCACCAGAGGCTCGTTTTCAGCTCACATGGCGGACACTTCCAAGGCTATCGAGGCCCTCACCGAGTCTCGGCCTCCAGCCACGGACCGGTTCACCTATCTCACCATCATCGAGAAGTTCCTGTCGCCCGAGATCCTGCCCAGGCTGAACGATATCCTCCAGGATGCCCGTCTCACCCAGGAGATCGGCTGGGACCTGGTCGAGATGCTGGTCCCCGTGCAAGGGTGCGAGCCATGTCTGGAGACGGTGGCCAGGCTGGGCAACCCCAGGGAGACCATCATCAAGGTGCTCGAAGTCATCGAGGGGTTGCAAGCCACGGCCATCGAGGAGGGTCAGGAGGACGGCTTTCAGGATAACGACGGCGACGACGGCGACGACGACGAGGCCAAGGATAAACCACCCGTCAAGACACCACAAGAGGTGACGCGGCGCTTCATCATCCTGCTCGGGATGCTCGCCATCCTCCACAAGCGCATCAGGACCAAGTACCCCTCGCGCTTCCTCGCCACCAGCCTCCTCACCGTCTACAAGACCTACCAGCCGAACCAGGAGATGACCGCCTCCGTCATCAACCTCGTCCACTCCCTCTCGGGCCTCTCTGGGCAGGCGACCCGCCCGCCTCTCCCCATGCGCAAGTCCAGCATCGAGGTGGCCAACCCGGACGAGTATGGGGACGCGTCTAAGAACGCGCCGGACCCAGAGGCCGAGCACGGGGTGAGCGCCTCCGAGGAGGCAGAGATCCAGCGGCGGCTGTTGTTGTCCTTCACGAGCTGTGTGCTGGAGTCGTACGTCAATGCGAACGACATGCAGTGGTCGAGGCGGCTGCTGGAGTTTTACAACCCAGACAAGATCGTCCCCGGGCGGAAGACGGCCACGCAGGCTTTTCGGGACGATCCGGACCTGGCCAACAGGGACACCATGGTGGGCAAGCTAGTGGTCAGTGAGCTCACGAGTACCTGCTCTGGAGATGAAAGGCTGACACAGAAGAGGGACTGGGGGGGAGGGGAAAAAAAAATAGGCACTCACCCAAGATCTGGGCCTGTCATCGTCCACCTCTCTCATCCAGGATATCTGCACCGGTCCTGTGAACAGGCAGCCCTTGCGAAACGCCGAGGACGTCAGCAGCGCTGAGGACATTGGCCTCTCTACCGGTGGCACCATCTGCCTCTTGGCGTACTGGGTCTTTGCGTCCACCGTCTTCGAGGCAGACCATCCCCGGCCTGAGATGCACCTCTTCCCGGACCACCACACGCTACTGGAGAACTATCTCGGGCAAGACGCGCAGTCGCAGGTCCTACAGAACCCCGCCAACGTCGAGGCCATCCTCGTGCTCGGCCTCTGGCTCCAAGAAGACAAGCTCATCGCCGCCCCCAGCGCAGAGACCAAGTTCATGTCCTACCACCACGCCCTCACCCTCTGCGCCGTCTTCCACCCGTCCATCTACGTCCGCAACGCCGCCGTCACGCTCGCCGGGCTCGTCCTGCACGACGACCCAGACGGTGCCCACCGCCTCAAGATCCTCGAGGACCTCCTCGAGAACTGCGTGTTCGCCTCCCTCAAGGCCTGCGCCCTGACATGGCTGCGCGAGGAGCTCATCGCCGCACACAAGGCCGGCGCGGCCACCGGCGGCGTCTTCTCGACCACACAGTGCATCGAGCAGCTGCAGTACCACATCTTCCCGAACCTGGTGGAGACGCTCAGGCAGGCCGGCCCCGAGGCCCTGCTCGAGTACTGGACCGAGAACTCGGCGTTCCTGCTGCAGGCCGCCAACTTTGCGTATTTCCTGTTCTCGTCGGACGTGTGCAAGGAGGTCGTGCCCGAGGCGATGGGCGCGGCAGTCGAGCAGAGGTATGTCGAGCCTCTGCTGACCGCCGCAAGACGGCTCGAGGATAGCTTGAAGAAGGAGGAGGAGGCGGCGGAGGGGGGTGATGGGGGCGTGCAGGGTGTGTTGTTGGAGCTGGACATTCTGCAGACGAGGTTGACGGCGATATCACTCCACTAGGAGGAGTTCGTGGTGTTTATAACTGCCGGGGTGGGTGTTGACCTGAACAATACTATTTTGAGCCTGTCTTTCTGACCTTGAAACCCTTCGTTGACGATCTTTTGCCTTGATTTCCCATCATGCTCGATTTCGACAGAGCTGCCTGGTCGGTCACCTAGTCCGCACTACGAACATGTCAAGCGGCGACCGGCCGGACCTCGAGCTATGCACAGTATTTTACTTATGCAACTATCCCATCCTAGATCCTTTACATGCCTCATCTCCCACTGGCTGGCTGTCAGTGTACTTATGTGATCCATGAGTACTTAAATAAGTAGCAATAAGGAAGAACTCCCGCCCCCTCCCTCTCACAAATCATTTCATCCTGCCACTTCTCAAGAGGCCCTTACTCCGCATCTCACGACAGAGGACAACCACGCTCACTCATCAACGCACTACTTCCTACTTCTATAAAAAATAAAATAAAACATTAAAAAAAAAGGGGGGGGGGGATCCTCTCCAAAAAAAAAACAGAATGGGCAGTCTATTATCCAAATCCCCACCTCCTTCCTTTTCAACCCCAGTCCTAGGTCTTGACACTTCTCTTTCACCACCACGCTATGAGTCCACGGACGCCTTTCCACCAAGCTACGAAGAAAGAATCAGCAAAGTCATAGCGGTGTTGGGCGTCCATATGTTTCCAAGAAGGGGAGGGAGGGCTTTATATATCAAGTGCTGTCAAGGCTGAAAGTGGCCAAGCAGATAGACGAATGCATGACTTGTCCTCCTCGGGAGATGTACATTTTGACTGAAATCCAGTGAAATCAGGGACTTGAACCCGGGATGTGTCTTGTAGGAGGTACGAAATGCCAGGTGCACTTAGATTTCAAGAGTAGGTCAGTTGAAGGTTTATAAAAACAAACAAGCGAAAGAACAAAAAAAAAAATCATGCAATCATATTCTTCATCACGGAAGCAGAAACCTAGCTCAACTCAGCCTATCAAAACGCCAGTCAGTCTCAGTCCCAATGAGGGCCACATCTTGATCAAGTCGGCTGATGCATCATAGGATCTCACTATTATCCCTCCTCTTTCCCTTTTCCTAGACCTGGATCAGCAAGCGACAGATAGCCTTTTTGATATCCACCTGGTCGGCGATGGCCTCGACTCCAAGCCTCTCATACAGCCTATCACCAGAGTAGACAAATATATATCATCGCTACTCTCATGGTTCCTCGGAGAATATCGAGAGCTTATGAGCCGTGAAGTAATCACAAAATATTTAAGAGAAAACATGTGGAAAGAATGAACATGGGGAGATTGCTGTAAAAATTTCTCCGTGTGACCCTCAAATGGCAATATCCTCAATCTCATAAGATGAGCGTGATTTGGACGGCCCTGCTGTGAGGGTGCGAGGGGCCACATGGGATTTTCGAACGCCGTGCCCAGTGACTTGGTGAAGGTGCTGGAAAGCCGACTTCGTCTTGAGGCCGTTGTCGTCTTCGAAAAAGCATGACTCCATGATTGCGTGCGACCGGTGACTCGTGACCACATCAAGAGCGCCATGGCAGAGTATATCGAGGCGAGGGAAAGGGAAAAGGAGAGAGCTTCCCATCACCCAGCCCAGCTCACACAGCAACTGCCAAATAAAGCCCATACTTGACGTAGCATCACCGTGTTTCAGCCCGTTTGCCCTAACCCCCCCCCTCCTTTGACTCCGTCACAACCATCACTTGATAGTCGCCATCGCTTGCCCACCAGATTCAGGAACAATGTTTGCTCCCTAACAAAGATCCGAATCACAGTCACGATATAGTCAGAAGTGGATTTCCAGCCCCTAGAAATTAGCGCTCCAATCTTGGCCTCTCAAGAGATCCGTAAAACCCCCTTCAGTTTCCACCAACCGCAATTCCAACCAGGGAAAAAAGGAAGAAAAGAAAAGATGCACGCACCACTTCAGGACATCACAGAGACAGGCTCCCCAGCCGACCTCACACCCCTCGCCACCAGCCTGGCAGCTGACAAGGTGACAAGCTACATGTGGTACATCCACGTCCTCGTAAAAGTCAACACCGAGGACCGTCTGCGCGCGAACCTCGCCCCCCTCCTCCTCGAGAACCACCACCACGAGGGCCCCAGGGCCGATGATGACGGCCTCACCGACCACCTGGTCCTGCGCGCCTTCAGCGACAGGATCCTCGCGCGGCTCGTCGCCAGCCCGCCCGTGGTCGAGCAGGCCAGCGGCTACGCGCGCGTTCTCTCCGACGTACCCGTGCCCTTTAGGCTGGAGTTCTGCCGCCGCCTGTACTGCCTTGTCTTCAGGAAGCATATTGTCGAGTGGCCGCACGGGATTGCGGTCCCCGAGGCGGTCGCTGCGGATGGTGTCCAGCACGTTCTCGACTCGAGGCTGCGGTTGGCAGAGGGCGAGGTCGACGCCGACAGTATGTGTCTTGCACTGGAGGATGAGAAGAAGGGTGGGGTGGACGGCATCTTGGAAGATGTGACGCAGCAGAGCGGCGACGATGATAACGAAGAAGAAGAGGAGGAGGAGGAGGAGGGGGAGGAGGGGTGCGACGACGACGACGAGGCCATGTCGCGAGGCGGGTACTTTGGCACGGTCGCCGATCCCCTACCGGAGATGTCCTGGCCGCGGAGCCGAGACAGCTGCAGTTCCACACCAAGAGGCGAAGAAGAGTATTCGTCGCGTGAGCAGCCCATTTCCCCTTAGTCTTTGAGGTGGCAGCCACGTGGCGCAACGCCAGAAGACCTTCAGGTCAGTAGCCGTCAATAGATCTCTTCCCCCCCCCCCCAACCTCCTTTTTCTTTTTTTCTTTCTTCCTTCCTCTTCCCTTTCACACATGGCAACAAAAAAAACCGCCGCTACGGCCCGAAAGAGAGAGAGAGAGAGAGAGTGAGTGATCATCGTTGCAATACAAGGGGTTCGCCGAGTTCCGAACCCCATTGTCCAACCCCCCCCTCCCCTCCCCCATGCGTTTGTGAACCCGACGGGATGGGATGAAATGGGGTACCGTAACCGGGGGGAGGGGCTACATGTACGATAGTACTTCGTACCAGGTTGCTGACAAGTACGACCGGGAGGAGACGCTTACGCAGCAGGATCCTCCCGCTGACAACCTCCTCCCTCTCCTCACCCGCGAGGGAATCTCCTCCTCCTATCCCTGCTCGTCAGGCTAGTCTTTTGGAACTGCAGCGTGACGCCCATTAGGCAGGAGGAGGGCGATGATGGTACCACGGCGATCCTACCGAGTGGCGGTGAAGCAGACGACGAGCGAGGAGGACCACTGGGCATCGTGGTCGGCGAGGTCAGTCTAGGTTGCCGATCAGTCCGTGGTCATGTGGTACCGGAGCAACGTATCGTCAGGGACGAGCAGCACGTCTGGGGGTGGGATTGGAAGAGGAGGGGATTCGCCGGTGGCAGATCCCTTGGGTAAGCAGACGACACATCGTCGAGCTATCTAAGTTGCTTAGCCAGGTTGTTTGGTCTGCCCGCTCTGACCGAACAAGCCGAAGCAGGGCAACGTGGGTGGTGGTGGGGGGGGGGGTCACCAGAGGCCGAGAGAGGGCAGAGGGTAGTAACACACCCAAGTCTTTTCGGGGTATTGGATTGGATGAACCTCTATTGAATAATAGCTTTGCTTTCTGAGTGGCTGGGAGAGAACAAGGGGGAGAGAAAGGAAGGGGAGGTGGCGGGGGGGGGGAGGAGATCAGGTACAGAGGACGGCATGTAGAATACGTAATTTTCTCGAAGCAAGTCAAAAGAAAAACAGGACATTAAGGGATGACGACAAGAGATAGGGTAATCGAAACACTAATAGCAAGCAGGGTACACGTGTGCGGAACCAAGCGCAATATGAAACCATGTGAAGCCCGCGCCCACCCTCCCTCTCATGCAGGCCCGGAGGTTAGACAAAACGACACGTCTATAGGATCTGGCGTCTGCCAGGGCAACATGGCAAGCCACAGACGGGCTGTACCTGAAGTGTGTGTACCTTGAAAAAAAAGAAAGAAGGAGAAAAAAAGAAGAAAAATAACCCCACGCGGTCCTCTTCACCGGTTACCACCTTGGCGGCCCTCCTTCCAAAGACAGCACCTCAGCGCCCAAGAGCTGATTGATAAGACACGTGGTCAGCTCAGATGAATCACCGACGAATCGCGGAGTACTCCAGGGCCAAAAGAGATCGGCAGTCTCCGCCAGACAGTAAAGCAGTGTGGGTTGCCAGGAATACGTCACGATGCCTGTGTTTCCTCTCCACTTGCAGTCTGCCCCGTCACACACTCATGTGATTGGGTAAGTACTTACTTGGGTCACGCGGTTGCGGCTTCGTGTCTGGCTTCTCGCTGCCTGTGCCTGCGGCGAGGAGAAGAGAAGAAGGGGAAGAAGAAGGTCCCATCATTTTTAGCAGCACACACGAAAGAGCAGGGCAACAATAATATAAGTCTAGCAGCTCTTGCGGGGCAGGATGGGGAGGGCAAGCGGTGCGTCAAGGTGCAAAAGTCTCCCCTGAGCGCGAGAAGCGTGCCTGAGAGCTGTGGCGTATCGGACGATAGCGTGTGCTGCTGGTCAAGTGAGCAGCGAAACAGGAGGCGAAGTGGCTGTGATATGATTCTCGGTCGCTGTGTCTCTTGCTTTGGGCATCAAGGCGTCATACAGTCCATCTCTCGTCGAGGGGGGTCGACGTCCAATTTATAGACGTGAGCCGTCGATACGAGAAACAAGTGACAAGTAGTCTGCCAACACCCCAACTCTCTGCGATGATCCCCATCTTCTTTGTTGGCGGGGCGATCGAGTGTTGCACCTCGCGGTCCTATGGGACTCGTCGACAGCCAAGAATGTCCGTGAAGACATCCGTTGCGAAACAACCGAGCTGATGGTCAAGCTCTAGCGGGGTTCACAAAAAACATCACGAGGATGGGCGATCGCGACCTCATTGGTAAAGGCTGTGATGGTTGCCATCCTATCTGACGACTTTCGGGAGGAACAGCGATGACACGGAAGCCAACAAGATATGAAGGGAAGAGAAAGAAAGCAAAAAAAAAAAAAAAAGGCGCCTTCGTGAGACTGCCACACTTTTTGAGCCGGTCAACGGAGCATCGCCACGTTGAGACCACTTGGAGAGCTTCTCGAGAGCTCAAGTGATCCCAGCTGTGGCACCGCTTGCTGCCCAAGGTGTACGTTGATCCGACAGCCTCGAGAGCCATGACCCTGTCGTTGATGTCAGGGGGTGGCTGATGTGTGTGCGAGCAAGCGGCCTAGAGATGAAGTCAATAGCGGCATGTACGGGTTTCTCCAGGGGCAAGCCTCGAGAGGAAGTATACACAATAGCTAAAATTGTGCACATCAAGTTGCACGACATTAGGATCTGACCTCTAAGCCAAGACTTAGACAACATGATAGATCGGAGGGACCAATAGGAGGCTCGAAAGTTTCAAGGTGCCGTCGAAAATAAGGGCAAGGGGCGAAGCGCTGCGTCGCGAGCACCGGTCAAGAGAGAGCGAGAGAAAGAGAGAAGGTTGCATAAGGTTGCGGTGAGATTGGCGGACGACCGGAACCCGCACAGATATTCCCGATAGCGGCGACGTGAGCCTTTGATGAACCATCGCCATCAAAGGAAAACCTTGCTGCGTCTCGACAGCACGTGCTCTCCTCCAGCTGCTGCTCCGATGCCGACTCGACTGCCCATATGTCGGGAGAGAAGAACGCCTCCCCGCACAGCAGAGGCCGGAAGCTGTTGCGGGTCCTGCAAGGTGCAGAGCTGATGAGCGAGAACTCCCAATTATATTCTGGCAGGTAAATATGACCGTATATCGAGGTGGGGAGTCAAAATCGGTTGATTAGTCCTGCGCTTTTAAAAAGTGTATAAAGAAAGAAGAAGAGAAGAGAAGAAAAAAGAACAGGAGAAGCCATCGCGGGGCACCAACGAGGCGCTAAGGTTGGTTGTATGAGGTCGGAACTTGCAGCGCCCAGGGTGGGGCCGGAGCCACGGCGCACACTTAATCCGGACAGCGCTGCATGATTGGGCAGGCAGCCCCCCTGCATCCACGTCCAACGTAACTTCCATGTCCTGTCGCGTAAATTTTCCACCTTCAAAAACCTGCAACCTGAGAAACCTGCGACCTGAAGTTTTTCTTCTCTCAACCAACTCTCAGCAAACCACCAACAGCTTCCCCAAGAAGCTACTGCATCGCGCGACCCGAGCTTTTTTGAGCTCAGAGCACAGCAGGATGTTCAAAAAAACACACTGTTCTCAAGTCGTACTGTCATAGGTTTGAGATCCTTTTATCACGACAGTGAACAGGTCTGGGGCAAAAAAAAACCAAAAAAAAAACCCCCAGAACCATGGGCCTGTCCCCTCGCTCACATCTCTTTTCCTGATTTTTTTTTCCTTTCCCTTCTCCCATCTTCTTCAACGAAGATGATGCGCACCTATTCTTTTCTTCCTTACCGTGTCGTCGTCGTCGTCACAACCACAAAATGCCTGCCGCGGTGTCTCTCCCTATGCACAAGACGGCTACTTCTTTCATTGGTCTCGTGGGAGAACAAAACCAGGGCCTAGACAGCCCGTCCTATCCACCCTGCTGGTGTAGATCCAAGTGCACCAGTGGGACTAAAACGGACATACATCTTTGTTGTTGACATACGAGACTAGCAGGAATCATACAGCTGCCTCCTCCTCCTCCTTTTCCCTCAAAGACCAGTCGACCAGACAGGGCTATGACTGCCGCACTTCCGGTCAGCGCTGCACCGCGTGAGGAGAAGACGGCCTTTCAATTCTTGCTTTGGCTGTGCTTTTTCGCAGCGCCAGCACCTTTTCCTCCAGGGGCTGTCATTTCCATCACGAGCTGCGGCGTTTCGACCACGGTCAACGGGAAACCAAGTGGGTAGAGGAGGAAGGGAGCAAGTATACAGTGTCATACACACACACACACACACACATGGATCTGTGCCCAGCGATCCTCTGTTCGCTCCGGCGAATTCAGGGTTGATTGCTGCGGCAGTTCGATTTTGTTCAAGGAGCCATCAAATCCCCATGATGTCAATCTTCCAATCGACAGGTCCTAGATCATTCGGGGTTGTCGGGGGAGTGCAGGGTTCGCTTCGGCTTGAGCCCTTGCCTCCCCTCTTCTCCAGAAGACGCCATATTCCACACCGTTCGCCGAGATCGTCGATCTATGAGGCTGGGGAAAACCATGGCTTTTGCCTACATACTACCAAAACTTGTAAAAAAAACCAAAAAAAAACGACCTAGAGTTACAGACTTTGCATGTCACCGTACTTTTCTTCTCTCAATGATGATATTCTTTCCATGTGAGAATAGCTTTGGTAAATACAACAACCATTATCCAGAAAATAAAAAAAACAACCCCTAGCGCCCATTTGGTCATTATATTGTGTCCCAAGCCTTGTGTGATTTTTCCATCATCATTCATCACTCTGACCTATCATCCACCCCATGTTCCCGAGATCATCAAGAAGATTGGAATCAAATCATCACGCCATGACACACTCCCAAGAACCAGGCCTGCGTAGGAGCGACGCGGCTATGCAGAAGCAAAGATGTAGCTCGGGCGCTCAAAGGAAAGCAGGAACTTGGACACGAGACGGCCAAGGTACTGCTCCTCTGAGTCCATCGGGTATATGTGGCCCCCAGTGTTGGGCAGGATTGGGTCGCAGGTGAGCCAGTCCATCTCATTCCCTGGAATCAAGGTTAGCTTCTCCGAGGCCATCCATGTGTGTGTGTGTGTGTGTGTGTCTCTCTCTGTGGAATGTGTATATATATATATATATATATATATACACACCAAGTCCCAAAGGGTACTCACAATAACACTCCATGAGGTTTCTCAACCCGAGCACCATCTCCAACGCCCCGGGGTCCAGATCGCCCAGATCGTTCAGCCCCTCGCCGAACAGAGGGTTGAAGGACTTGGCCGACGCGTCCCGCGAGTGTGTCTGGTAGATGTTGTGAAACTGAAAAGCGAACTGCTTGAAGGGCATGTTCTCAATGCTGTCGTTGATCTGGAGGGCCTGCCGGCGCCCGTAGTGGATGGGCCGCTTGTTCCGGAGCTCGATCTCGTCGTCGGCGACGGTAAAGGCGTCGGCGGCCGTCTCGATGGCCTCCATCAGCAGGCAAAAGACGAGGAAGGCGGCGAGGCATGGGGCCCACTGGGCGCGGCTCTTGCCCTTCAGGCGCTTGGTGAGGTCGTCGAACAGGGCGTTGACCTCCTGCTGCATGAGGTCATCGATGACGGTCTTGACCTGGCGGTTCAGCAGGCGCGGGGTGAGGTAGCCGTCCGTGGCCGACACGGGATTGACCTGGCGCAGGCTCGCGATGCACTGGGGCGTCATGGTCAGGTGGCGCGTCATAATGTAGTGCATGCCGTAGATGGCCAGCGCCCTGCGCACGATGGGCGCGCCCGACTGCGCGGCGTACTGCTGGACGAGGGTCAGGACCCTGCGCGGGACGAATGACTTGTGCATCGAGTCCGTCACCTGCTGCCCGTAGCCCGGGTCCGCGACCAGGGCGTCGACGTACGCCTCGACCTTGCGCCGGAGCTCGCTCCGCTGCGACCCGCCCGCGGCGCCCTCGGCGATGTCGAGGCCGATGGGCGCGGACCGCAGCTGCTCGAGCTCGACACTGTGCTTGTTCTTGTCCACAAAGTGGAACCAGTGGCGGTTTATCTCGGAGTCGGGGTGCCGGGCGGTGAAGAACTTGGCGGCG
The DNA here is from genome assembly GCA_014849355.1 of Cryphonectria radicalis. NCBI lineage: Eukaryota > Fungi > Ascomycota > Sordariomycetes > Diaporthales > Cryphonectriaceae > Cryphonectria > Cryphonectria radicalis. The sequence goes on from JACWQW010000027.1 coordinate 55,634, forward strand.
AGGACAAGCTTAGCCCCGACGCTCGCCCCCGACGACAGCGTGACTCTGCAGGGGGTCTCGACGCCGTCCATGGTGAAGGAGGCGACGTTCTCCTCGATGAACCGGGCCGTCTCGTCGCGGCGCAGGTGGGAGCGCAGCAGATCTGGGAAGAGGATCTCGTTGAAGTCGGGGAACTTCCAGCATACGGCCTCGGGCACCTGGGCGCACAGCTTGACACAGTTCTTGCAGGGCCGCTGCTGGTCGCACTTGACCTTGCGAATATGACAGCAGAAGCACGCGCCCGTCTGGCGGACCTTGAGCGCGTTGGCCCGTACCTCCTCCGACAGCGCACCCTTGCGGCCCTTTTGCGACGATCGCTCGATGTTCTCCAGGTCAGCAAAGTTGGGCTTGCCCCACGTCTCGACCGTCTGGTTGCAGAACATGAGCACGCCGTCCTTAAACCGGCTGTCCGAGCCGTCAGACGACGATGACGATGACGAAGACGAAGACGAAGACGACCGGGGCGACGTTGACGCCTTCTTCTTCTGCGCCTTCTGGATACCAGCGGGCTTCTTGGGAATGCTCTGGATAGCCTGCGTGCTGTTCCTCTTGCTGCTGCTGCTGCTGCCGCCGCCGGTGGTGCTGCTTCCGGCACCGCCGCGGCCGCTGCGTGGTTCCTGCTTTACAGGAGGCGAGGCCGGGCTCCTCGGGCTGAGCGAGATAGACGAGCCGTCTGACCTCGGCGGCGGTGGGGTAGTGAACTGCTCCGCGACAAAGGTCTTGGTCTGGGGCACGGCCGTTGGGTCCCACGGCTGCACATTGGCAGTGCCCTGCATCGACATGGGGATACCTAGCTGCTGTGTGAACTGCTGCTGCTGCTGCTGCTGCTCCAGGGCGGAGAAGGTGTCGTCGGTGATCATCGACACAGCATCAAAGCCGGCGTGAAAGCCAGAGACCATTATATCTTGCGGGGTGAAGACGAAGTTCTGGGGTGCAAGGGCCGCGGCCTGTTCGTTGAGGAGCGCCTCGGTAACGACAAACTGTTGCTGCTGAGAGGCCTGCTGCTGAGTGGTGTCCATGGGCAGGTGGGAGAAATCAAAGACGAGGCTGCTGCTGCTGCTGCTGCTGCTGTTGTTGTTGTTGTTGTTGTTGTTGTCGAGGTGGGCCGTTGACACAGGGCCAAAGGCGGCGGCGGCGGCTCCGGAGAAGGGCGAGGTCGACAATACATGGGCGTTCTGGGACATGACGGGTGACGGTGTGGTAAGAGCTCTCACCTGCTGCTGTTGTTGGCTACTACTGTTGTGGACAATATTCCACGAGCCCTGGCTGACGATGGAAGGGCTGGCGGCGGCGGCGGCGGGGAACACGATCTCACCGGAACCGCTGTCGAAGGAACCCGTGTCGGCGCTGAGGGATTCGATGAACCTCCATGACTGCGACTCCTCATCTTCATCCAGCGGTATTGAGAAGCGCGAGGCCGGAGAGGTCCCGGAGGAAATGACAGCCGCCATGAGTGCGTCTTGTTGTCGTTGTTGTTGCTGTTGGTATTGTTGATGGGGAAGGGTTGTTGTTGTGCTATGTCCAGAGTGCCTGGTGAATTGTTGGCCTCTCCGCTGGTCCAGCGGAGGGGGCTGTTGGTTCTCGTTGGATGCCAGTTTCGCGATCGAAGAAGGGATGGAAGTCGATCCAACCGAGACTGAACCAGGACGATGTTGGCGCCTCTTTCAAGTTATGAGACTCTTGGGTCTTCTTTCTTTCTCTCTCTCTTCCTTTCTCTCTTGGGATCCTGACCACGTCGACTTTTACACGTCCTTCTCGGCTTCCTGGATTTGGCCCCCGTACAACCTCGGACTCGTCAATGCCTTAGTCCAAGCTCCTTATGTAGGTTGCCCCTCCTGCACGTATGCACGCACCCACTGCAGCCGGCACGCAGTAGCGAGCAACAACAAATCAGCCAGGCAGCCAAGCACCTGACCAATTGATGTTTATTGGAGCCGCCGAGCGTCCCTATGTTTTTTTTCTTTTCTTTCCCTCCAAGGTCCTGTTTGTGAGCCCTTGCCTGTCCCCGCGCTGCACAAAACCAAAGTCCCTAGCCTCAAGTCGCTGCGGGAAGCCGCTTCGGCAGATGATGGAGGCGAAACGTGGACAAATGGCCCTCGCCCGGGAAACCCCGCCGTCTTTTGTGTAATCGTGGGTAGGCAGAGGGTTCTCGCCACCGTCGTCGTCGTCGGCCTGGAGGTGTTTGCTTGCTTGCATTAATTCGCTCAATCCTCGGGGGCGTATGCCGGTTGCTGTTGACGAGCTGCTCTTTGGGAATGGAGGAGGAAGGGCCGGGGGAGAGGGAGGCAGAAGGTTGAGGGCTGTGTCGTCCACTGCAGATCTACGAGAAGAACAAGGAAGGAAGAACAAGCAATCATCAGGCAGAGGGGGAGGGGGGAGGAAGAACGAGCAGAGCAAATGTACTTCCCAGGGGTAAAAAGAGAGCTTCTGGGAACGTCGGTCACGTATTCAGACGAAGTCGCGCCCGGCAGTGCAGCGAAGTGCAGTGCATCGCTACTTTCCATCCTTCCTCACAACTCCCACGCTCTTTCCTCCTTCCTCGAGTTGGGAATAAGGGAAGGCAAAACGGCACTAGACTGTTTTGGGGACCGACCGCAGGGGTGTTGGGGTCCTCTTCAGCCAATCCCGTCATCACAGGCCACCGAGGCGGGACCCGATTGGGATGCAGGCACGGCTGGGTCGACCGATGGCCAAACAGGGATCCTGGGCCTGCAGCGATGCCGCTTCAGCGCAGTCTGTCTGTCGTCTTGGGGGAAGGAGGATGTGGTTGGCGGTGGTGCCTTGAGTGACTTCGGGATGAATTGATCGTGTTGGTGATTGATTCGATTTGTGCCGCATTGCAGTCAACGTGCCCATACACGACACAAGCTCTGTACAGTCTTTTGTAACACTGACACTGATTTACCCCCTCATGTACGTACGCCCTTGAAAGGCGGCCTCAATGCAGGCCACTCCCTAGGCAGACATCACCAAGGGGGAGAGAAAGAAAAAGAAAGAAAAAAAACATACGAGCGCTAGCAAGGCCTCACCACAAGGTTACCAGCAAGATGACAAGAGGCAGACAAGGAGGCAGAAAGATTTAGAAAGAGGAGAAGAAGAGAAGAAGAGGAGAAGAGAGAAGAGGAGGGGTCTGCAATACTCCTCACCAAGCAAATAACCCTGACGTGGAAACCCCGACACAACAACATGAAATCAAATCATGTTAGCCTATGCAGACGGACGGATGGACCTTCCACAACAGAAGCTTGTGGCTGTAGAACAAGACTGGGCAGTTTTTGGGCATTCCGTGCAGGCTGTGTGCGACACTGACCGACCATCGTATCGCACGACAAGGCCCGGGGGTCATTGGCGTCGTCGTCGTGGTGGCGGTGGTCGTCGAGAGGCAGAATGTCAGAGAGGGGCTTGCTCACTCCCTCACTCTATCGAGATTTTCTCTCTCTCTCTCTCTCTTTCTTATCCCCCCGCCCCCCACCTCCTCGCCACGAACGGATGCTTGCATAAGTAGGCGAAGGGAGAAGAAAAAGGAAAAGAAGAAGAAAAGCGTCACGGCAGATATTTCTGGCTGCTATAACAACGCTTCATCGCGATGACCCCTCTCCCTCCCTTTCCCCATTGCCAAGGGTGAGCTGGGCAGCGCCAGCCTTGTGTTCTTAGTCCCATGCATGAAAAAGACCCGCCCCCGTCACCCGCCCAATCCTTCTTCTCACACAGATCATCAGCACACAAAAAAACGAGGCAGAAGAGGACTTGGCTGGTTGGCAGCATGCAGATTATCCATCATGTCATATCAATTCATATCAGCTGAGTAGCTCCTTTCAGTGGAAGGGGGGATAATTTTACACGAGTGGCGCTTGAGTTCTCTCAAGAAAGAAGAAGGAAGAAATCGAGAAGGCCACATGATGACTGACTAAAAGACTACGTTAACGACAAAGGCAAAATAAGATAAGAAAAAGGAAAGATAGAAAAGGAAAACACAGAGCAAGAGCAAGAGAAAGAAGAAAGAAGAAAGAAGAAAAAGAAAAGAAAAAAAAGAGGAATAGGGCAAAAAGATGTGGTGGGATGACGGTGACGTTCCGAGCCCAGCAGAAACAGCCTTCCAGCCCAACCTCTCCCTCCCTCCCTCCTCCCTCTGTCCCCCTCGGATCGTGCCGATTCGTGAGAAAAAGATAATCCAGGTAAGAAAGAAGGGTTGTTGCGTCGTCCAGTCATGCCCCCCGCCAAAAAAAAAAAAAGATTATAAAGAGAGGGTGCCCAACGACAATAGATGCACGCAGCGTCACCGTCGTAACCCCTCCCTTCTCTTCTTCTTCTTCTTCTCTCCCTCTCTCCCTTTTTTCTTCTTTCTCCACCTTTCCCATTCCCATTTCCTTCCTGCTCCTTTTTGCTGAAAAATCTTTTAAGTTACGCTGGCACGTTTCAAGATCTGTGGTCCGTTGTCCCGTAATTCATACCAAAAAAAAAAAAAAAGAAGAGAGAGAGAGAACGGGGGGAGAGAAAAAGAAGAAAAAAAAAGATAGCCCTCAGCCTTATTGAGGCCTCGGCCGGTGGCAATACCCAACGCCGCCGTCCTTTTGTCTCCGCAAGTCCTGCGCTGGAGACGTCTTTTTTCTTCTTCTTTCTCTTCTTTGGCAACTGCAACATATTCGGTGAGTATATATTCAAATTTGAATTGAATGGAAGCACCGTTGGTGTGGAACAGAATATTCCAGGGTCGTGAATCATCAGGTCACGCCGACTCTTCCTCACCATCAGGCCTTGACGGTACTAAGGTAGGTCATGGTGGGGAGGTCCATTTCCTCTCTTTCCTTCTTCTTTTTTTGTCTTCTTCTTCTTCTTCCCGCATCAGACCCGGTTGAACCTCATGGCGGCGGCCTTGGCCCTCTCTTGTATCTGCTGCTCGGTGGAGATGTACAGCCTGTCCAGGTAGTCCATGGCCTGGGCATCCTTGAGGATCTTTGCGACCTGGATCCCGGCGCTGATCAGCTGCAGGATGTTCCTGTCGTCCTTGAGGGGCCGGCTCTGGTGCTTGGCGGCGTGCCTCATCTCCAGGCTGTTCTCGAGAATCGTGACAAACTGCTTGATCTGACCGTTGTACAGGACCCGCGCCGGGATCCGCCTCTTGGTCGCCAGCCGCTTGAGCAGGTACACCCACTCCGTCCACTCGCGGTCGTGGGGCCGCTCGACGGGCCGCATGTCCTGGGTGAGGGGGATCGGGAACTGGTACTTGGCGACGAAGTCGTACGCGCACTGCGACAGGCGGTCGTTGACCTGCGAGAGCACGCTGTCCTGCTCCTGCACGAGGAGGTTGGTGGGCAGATGGGGCAGCTCCCGCTCCTGCATCGCAACGTATTCTGGCGGGGGCCGCGGGAGGAACTGGTGCGGGCCGTCAAACTCGTCGCGGTTGGACGGTCTCCGCTGCGAGCGCTTGCCGTTGGAGGATGTCTTGTGCTTGCCCGGCGGCGTGGTCCCGGTGCTCTCGCCCATCGAGTAGTCTGAGAGGCTGGGGGAGGCCATGAGGTCGTCCATCGGGTCTACTGGCGAGAACCGTCCTTGAGAATCCCAGTTTGGAGGGCTGGAGCTCTTGAATGACCCATAGGCTTGCTGTTGTACCTGTTGTTGCTGTTGTTGTGACAGCGTCCCTGTGGTCCCGTATGTCACCGGCAGAGGTCTGCTGCTGGAGGAGGAGGAGCAGTTGTAGGATTGGGCCGTAGGGTAGGTCGTCTCCGATCGTCCATGACTGGTCGTTATTGCTGCTGCTGCTGAGGTGCTCCCCGGGAGACTATAGGCTGAGATGCTCGCGCCGTACGTTGCACTTCGCAGGGGATCGTCATCATCGGCGCCCAACTTTCCAGGGGGGTGGGGGGGGGGGGGGGTTTGCATATGAATCTTGGTCTGCCCTTACCTCTGTGGGTTGTTGTATGATGCATTAACATTATCATAAGTTCCTCTGCTGGAGAATGGCTCCTGGTACACGACCGGGCTTTACCTTCAGAGTTAGCGGGCGCGCAGTCCGTAGCAAGGGATCACATCTCGCAATTCCGCACCTTCGTGTCGCCCAAGGTCCTTTGGAGCTCCTGTAGGAATAGTCCGGCTGTGCCATCTTGAGAATCCACTTCCGTGTCCGCGGGTCGGGTATCCGGGTATCCAACGAAAAAAAAAGGGTTCGAGATAAGGACGAAAACCTGGCGGCCACTGGGAGAAAAAAAAACACGAGCAAGAATAAGAAAGAAAAAAAATGCAGACGAACAGGCAGTCTAGAGAAGGGGAAGCATGTGGCCACGGCACACACACACAAAGTCCAAGATATTCCACTGGCGTGCGCAAAGCAAAAATTGTCCAAGGGAAGTCCTTTTTTCTTCTTTCTTCTTGTCAGGCCAAATAATGTTTACTCCTGGATGTCCTCTGGCAGTAATGGTCCCGTTACCAGGAGAATCCACGGCTATTGTAGTTGGTCCTTGTTTCTGGGAAATGGGTGTCTTTTCGGTGATGCGCTCGGGTGCGAAGCGGACGGCGACTCGTACAAAAGCCTTTCGTCCTTGGGGTTGTCCTCCGGAATGGTATGATGCGGTGAAGCAGCTGTTACTCGTAGCGGGAATGCTCAAAGAAGCGACAGACTGCCTTTGTTCTTTTTTCCTCTCTCTCTCTTCTTCTTCTGCTTCTTCTCCTCAGACCTTGGCTGATCAGGACGGCTCCAGATCGGTGAACCAGTTTACCAAAAATGTGCCGACAAAAGTTTGAAGTCCGGGGGGTTGATTTTATCTACTCTCGGCGGGTGGCAAGAAAGGAACCTCGAGATGAGGGCCAAAGACTACCTCACGAGCAGGGCGGCAGGATGAATCAAGGCTGGAGACAATATTCGACACGATGTCCTCAAGTCGCCACTAGGATCCACACACGACCAGGAACAGCGGACTTCCACCGTCGAGCCACAAGCTGCAAGCAATTCCCGTGGAGGCGGGCAAACAGAACCAGAAGTCGGGCGTGTAAGAGAAAGCAACCCCAGTATGCTTTGCCGTACGGTACCACACACACGCACACGCACACACACACAAGACGGCCAGCTGCTTTTTCTCGACCCTGAGCTGTGTCAAGGATGATTGCGTGTCTGAACGTTGTGAGATGTGACAGAAGAGCTGGCTCGGTTCCAGGTAGATCCCAGACCAACACATCTGGCTGTAAAGTCCCCGCACTTCCTCCTGCTCACAAGCAGCAAGCCTCCCCCCTCCCCCCCCTTGGAGCAGACACCGGGCTGTCAGCTTCAGCGGGAGAACAAGAGGGTACCCGTTGGGCCTCGACGCGACGTTGCGATGTGGCCCAAAGGTGGAATTGGTATCCAGGTCGGGATCTGGGAGGAATGCCATGTCTTGCAGGGGACTCCCCAGGTCGCTTGGGCATGGTGACAGCGCACTGGTTACGTTGGGCAGTGAAATCTGCAGAACTGCAGCCCAACGAAAGCATTGATGCCAGACCCGCAGGTGGTCATCTCACCTAAAGGAGAAAAGAAGAAGAAAAAAAAAAGCCTTTCCCTCCAAATGCAAAGCACAGCGGTGATAGGTTCGATATGCCGGGATGGCACACAACAGCAAAGATCACTGTCTTGTGCATTCCGATGGGATTACAATGCACACACCCTGAGTAAGCCATGGCGGCTCGGTCTCAGTCTCGGTCATCATTGATAGTCACTCTGCAGATGGACTGACTCAACTTCTTTCATCTCCAATACCACAAAGGGTTGGTGTCCATTTTTTCCACTTCATGCAAGCGAAGGGGGGATGCGACTGTTCTCAACGTTACTTTTTTTCTTGGACTCGCTTATGGCCGTGATACTTGACCGGTCTGGTGGACTGACAGCCCGGAAAAGTCTAGACTGCTATTGAATACGTCTTATTTGTTGACTTCTCACACGGTTGATGTTTGTGCCTATTTTGGTACCGTGTCTGCCAGCTTGGTGATGCCGCCGGCGTCGTTGCTGTCACAAGCTACACCACCGGGTCAGAACACCACACAAATGAATATACTCTATGTTGGTTCTGAAGCGCCGAGACCATTGCCAAGCTGCTTGGTGGGCATGGCGCTGATCAGATAGATGGCTGCAGGCGACCGCATCTTCCCCAATTGCTAAATCGTCGGGCGCTGATGGACTGAGGTATCGAGTCTCCGGCACAGCGAGCTTACGGACTAATTGCGTGTCCTGGTCTGACAGGATGTAACTGTTGCCGGCACTTACTTGACCTCTACGCGCTCTGCGCGCAAGAACGAGGTCATGACTGCACGATGCCAGCTGTACCAGCGGCTTGGTCTCACCAGGGAGTGAGAGAGAGAGAGGCTGAGGTGGTATCCGGGCGGGCTTTGAGCCGTCCAGGAGAGTAGCGACGGATGGGTTGCATTCCTGCCTCCTGCTGACCATCGCAACCGAGGGCACGCGGGCACGAAATTCTCAGACTGTGTAGGTTGGACCATTCCTGTGGGATTGTCAGTGGCTGAACGATACCATTCACCTTGCCGGCCCCATACAATCGCAGTGTAGCTCTTCTCTTCGCGACGCATAGGCGCTTACCTCCAGAGGCGGCGGTCTGACTTGGATATTCGCGGTCCAGCCAGATGACCAATTTGAAAGCCCCTCTGCAGGTTGGGCATCAATGCCGCCTCTTACCATGCTGCCGTCCTAATTCCAGAGCGACGCCCGAATAATCAGCCACCGTTCGAGCCCGTCCATCCAGGGTGCCTGCGTTCAGCTCGTCTGCATCTGGGAGCTCGAAATATGTCGCACATGGACGCCGAGTTAAGACGTAAGGAGAGATTAAGTGGCGGCGCGGTTGGTGTCACAAGAAGCGGGTCTATGTGTGCTTTCGATTGGGCTTCAGGCCTGCATGCACCGCTGAGCTTGGGTCTCCTGGCGGTGTCCTTGGTTTGCGACGTCGAGAATATTGCCCATAATATTGCTCGGAAAATTGCTTCTGCTCTTGGTACCTCGCGTGTCGAAAGGTCTAGATGCTCCGATCAGTCTCAGAAGCCATGCACTCCGGTGGCCTCCTTTGCACTATACGCTGACATTGTGCCAGTCTTGGAAGGAGCCATTGCATTTGCATGAGAATATGTGTGTTGTAACCGAGCCTTTGCCCTAGATTCTATGTCAGTCCACTCGTCGGATATCAGCTCCAATGACTTGGCCAGAGCATAGTCCTTCCCAGATTCCATCTCTTTACACGAGCTAAATCCTCACTTCCCCTCGCATGCTCACCACGTCGGTCAGACTATCCATTCGGCCGCATCCCATCCCCCCCCCTCTCCCCCAAAGGTTCCTCCTCCGCACCAAGTCAGAAGGCTTGCGGGAGCAAATAGGAGATTTCTGTGGTCAGCATGGTATGAGGTCCATCTGCGGTCGAGACTCAAGGAGACTGCACCTTCGGACGCTCACTTTTTGAGTGATAGATGGAAAAGCGTGACCGCAGGTACCTTGTCTCGGTGGCCGATCCAGCAGTAAGAGGTGCAGACTTGATGAAAATATCAATAGACCAGAAGGACAGAATGAAGATTGCCATCGCAATAAAAGGTCTGTTCCCGAGATGGTAACTTTTGAGGAAGACAGTGGCATGCTGCCAGGCGACAATACATGAGATTCATATTGGCGTGGCTATGATCTCCTTGGTTGAGTGATGCATCGAGACTTCCGGAGCATATCTCCCCCCGATGACGACGCCATTGGTTTACGAGGTGCCCGTCTGCGCACTTGAGGATTTCGTAGCCAGTGTCAGAACTGCCCTCCCAATAAGCTGGTGCCAGAGATTGTGTGTGTCACGAATTGCGTGAGCTACCCTGGGGTCGGTCGTCCTGTTCATCTCAACCGAGCCATGACGGCGAGCAGTCCTTTGACACTTGCTTTTCACATCATTCCGCGTCGAACTGGGCCTGGAATCGAGGTGGCTTCACGACGCCAATCCATCAGGTATCCGGAGGCATTAGAAGGTAAGAAAGAAGGAAAGAAAAGGAAAAGAAAGAAGGAGAAGGAGAAGGAAAAGAAAAAAGCCAAATTGACCATCCAAGGTCATGACCTAGGCACGAAGATTGGGATGATTCTGTCCTGGCTGAGGCTGCCTCTTGAGAAATCGCTCACATTGGTAAGCACCAAGGAAACAAACTCCTCTGTAGGCGGTACCGCTGCAAGTCCAGGAACAACACATGTCTATCAGCACAGGCACTGAGGGAAGAGAGCTGCTGCACGACGAGGATGGGACGCATTCCAGTCAAGATGGCAACCATTTTGATGCCTTCGTCAGTAGAGTTGCGGCACTCAAGACCGTTGCGTCATTGTGAGAGCGAGGCTGTACTGTAAGAGTTGGCACCATAGAGCACCAGCCAGGTCATTACCGCCGAGCCCGAGCGGTGAGGCTTTCGTCTCGAGCTTTGCTGCAGATCCCATCAACCGTGGGGGGCTCTGCCCAGCTTCCCAGATTGCCAGCCTCGTCGTCGGGGCAGAGGAACAACAACAGGCCGGGTCAAACTTGGTCCTGGCTATTGGGATCAGCATGAGAGAGTCTGAGCACCAGGGCGCCGAGACTATCCAGCCACGCACCTCATCGCTAGCCGCGTTAGCACTCGAATATTATCAAATTTTGCTCCTGGTGCATGCAGGGAATCGACCGAATCATGAGCTTATCAGAGATGGAGCACGTCGCCCAGGCCAATATTTGAGCCGATGGAACCGGATTGTTCTCGGTTTCTGGGTGAAGATCACGATTGACTGGTGGGAGAGACGCCCCGAGCGTCCCGCGCGTGGAGCACTTATGCATGAACCTTGGCGTGATAAGAAATTGGACTGTCTCCCTGCATGGATGCGTTGTCCTCGCATGAAGCATGCCTGGCCAGTTGCGTGTCGTGGCAGACCATCCTGGCTTGCCGTGCTTGCTGAGTTGTCCCGGGCTAATGGCTGGGGATGGTTGGGGACGGTGTCCTACACGCCCGGCTCTGTGCCCCGGAAGTCCTGGAAACAGGGCATGTGGTCCTCTGGAGGTGCAGGTGAAGCTGACGACCCAGCCAGCCACGCACACCAGAAGGAGTCGGTGAGAGGGGACAGGCGAATGACAGCTGCAGGCGCCGAGTGCCAGCGCACAGCTCGCGACTCCTTCTGCTGCGGCCAATGTGACAGCCCGTACCGGAGTGCATATCTAGTGTTCTTTGGTGGAAGGTGATGGGACGATACGGGCATGAGGAGGCGCCGTGATGAGCCGACTCGTGGTGTCTGTTGGTGCTCGTGATGGACAGCGAGGTAGGAGGGGAGGTGGTCGGGTGGGACGTTGGGAGGAAAAGAGCAATCAAAGGGGGGGCCGGGATTGATGTTGATTTGCTTGGCGGTGGGCAGGGGGGCCCGTCTACAGGGATGAGGGCGTCCTCAAACAGTGCGGTGGGGTAGGGGACAAGGCGCCTGTGTCCAGTGGGCGTCTGCCAGCACAGCACAGTGGGTCCCACCAATTTCAAGGCACTGATCGCAGGCTCAGGCCCTGTCGTGACCCTGTAGGGCCCATCTGCAAGCTTAAAACCCAACTGTGTCCCTCTCAGTGCCCAACCTTCCCCGTGCATTTCCTCTTCTTTTCCTCATCAACATCGTCATCACCGTCACCATACAGCAACCCATCGGACCATTCCTGCCCAACCTCACAACCCACTCTGGATTCCCCCTGCTGATCTCCCGTTGTCTCTGTTGCCCTTTCGCCACCTCTTATCTATTCACAACCTGACCCGGCCCTGGACTTTGCCCTACTCGAGTGCCACTTGCTCTCCCACTACCTTGTTGTTCTTGTTCAACCACACAAGAAAGGATCCTTCTTGTCTCTTCTGTCCATCTGCTACAATTCCCTCCCCCCCCCCTGTGGACATCTACGAACAATCTTCCCAAGAAAGAAAGAAAAAGAAAGAACACAGGAAGAACAGGCCGTTCTGGAAACTTGCCCGTTGATTTCCTCCCCCCCCCCCCCCAAAAGGATCGCATCATTCTCTGCTGTTGCTGCTTTCTGCTGCTTCTGCCGAGACCACAACTATTTCTCGTTGTGCCTCTCGAGGACTATACCATCCAGGTGGTATCATACCTTTGATAAATTTTGTCAAGCGTGTGATACTTTCAAACCCCAAGGACCTTGAGCAACTCCGCTCTCCAGGACTCTCCAGAGGAACTTTCCATCATGGTCTCTACAAACCACTCGGACCCTACTGGATACACCATGGACCCAAACAACAGGAGAATGCAGACTGTTACTGCTACTACTACTACGAGGTATACTATTATAACCTTTCCATTTGTTTACTTTCCCCCGGGAGGCGTTTTTTGTGTTTTGAAAATTCCACCGTTTTGGTGTGGAAAATTCATGTATACCATCCAATCCTGTCAACTTGGAGAGGAAGTCTTGTCATACCATATCACCAGGCCATATCGAACGACAAGACTGGCCCATTCTTCGTCATCCAGGATGTCGACATTGCCATTAGGACCAAGGACGTTCCGGATACCTTCCGTCGTGCATGCCCTCCAGACTTGGACATGTGGGCGAGCCATTCCTGAAGGACCAGGGGGGATCTCACAATTACAACATTGACGTATGAAAGCGTCTTGCGTCACCTCGTGATGCCCAGGTGAGTATGACCTCGACTTTGCATACTAGCAACAGCTTCCGGCCGTTGGACTGTTTGTATCCTGCATATTACTGGATTCTTTTTTGTTCTCTGCCTTGGATTCGACACCTTGCTTTGCTTTTGGCCAAAACGGACACTGGATTGGACTGGTCTCCCCTCTTCGCACTCTCGACATTATCACCTGAGATGGGATCCTGGAGCCTTGTGCCTGAATTCTGAAGATTCACCAATCAGCGTCACTCGCGCCTGGGGACTGGGCAATTTTATTTTGATTGCCTGTGCAGCCGCACGAGAAAATCCAGGACCAACCTACAGGGCTTCATGGTTTATACTCGAACTTTTGTTTAGTCCCTTGGATCCAACTTGAGGACGGCCCTGCCACGACAACAGGACGCTGTTCCGCTCTCATCCGTTTGATTACTCTCGTTGTACAGTTGTATTGCTGTCTGCTTTTGCCACGTTCTCTCCACCAATGGAACCTTTGACTCGTCCTTCCCTTGTACCTGGACCTCCTACTTGCCTGGACTCCTGAACAAACCCGGCCCTAGGATGCAAGATGGCTCCTTGTCAGGTCATCTCTATGGCTTATTCTCAACTTGGTCTGTGAAAGTCCTGTCCCACATACTTATCAGGTGCAAAAACTAACCTGTCGCTACAGAACGAAGTCGTACTATGTTGATGAACTGCCTGTTTGCTTGTTTTTGTTTCTTTTCCTTTTTCGAGTCTTTTCTTCGGGACTGTAGCATTTAATTCGGCAACGGGTTCGTGGAGACACAGGACACTGACCTTGCGACTCAGCGACTACAGTTACTCTCAGCCCATGGCTTCAGCTCCCTCTGGAATTTTCTCTTTTTCTCAAACAGGACCATCAGCTGATCCGTCAGGATCAGCATGGGACAATACGACAGTTGCAGGGTCACAGAACTTTTTCGCGGACCAAGGAGAATCCGAGGATTTCCCCTTCACACTAGGCCCCTTTCCCACAAGAAGCCGGATGGAGACCATGGATGATTTCCAGACCATCTGGATGCCAGCTGCGCCAGCAGCCTGCCAGGATCAGACTCGAAAGGCCGAGCGAATGCGTCGAATCTGCTCCAAGGGTTCTGCGTCTAGCCACAAGACCACCGACTCTATTCCGAGCAGGAGCCCATCCGGGCTCCAGACAACAATGTCACAATGCGCCTCGCAAGCGTCAAGTTTTGACATGACAGGTAATGAATCCACTACCTACACGGACGGACTCCAAGGCAATGGTCGTTCCATGGACTCCCAGTTCCTCTTCCAGCAGCCCCCCAGCTTGACGACGACGCCGGAGATGATGTACTCCCACATGGATGGTCACGGCGCTTCCTCAGGTCTGAATGACTTCACTGCCGCCCAGCACATCGACCCCGTGAACCTGAACTTCGAGACCAGCGTGTCCGGTGGCTCACCTGCCACGACCTGGGACAACCTGAGCGAGGTGACAACACCAAAAGACGACAACTGGGGCCCCTACTTGCAAAGCTCTCCCAACACCAGTGTCTCGTCTGGCTCTCCGAGTATCCCTGTCATGGATAACTTCAGCCTGACTGGTCCTGCTATCCAGCCCATGATGACCGGTGCAAACCTCGACATCAGCATGTCGGCCGTTGTGGGTGACGAGCAGGCCCAGCTGCAGGACTGGGCCGCTTCACTTCCTAGTAGCGAAGGTGAGAGTGCCAGGGACCACCCGCTCTACAGGACCGCATTGCCCCAAGCCGATGGCCTCTACCACTGCCCTTGGGAAGGACAAACGGGCTGCTGCCACCGACCAGAGAAGCTCAAGTGCAACTACGAGTAAGTCCGTCTCGGAGATTGTGAAGTTCGCTCAGCATTTGACCTCGTACTCATGATCCCCATCATCACAGCAAATTCGTTGATTCCCACCTGAAGCCCTACCGTTGCAAGATGGACAGCTGCAAGGAACTCCCCTTTTCCTCCACGGCCTGCCTGCTCCGACACGAGAGGGAGGCGCACGGTATGCATGGCCATGGAACCAAGCCTTACCCTTGCACCTTCAGTGGATGTGACCGTGCCCAACCCGGGAATGGCTTCCCTCGCAAGTGGAACCTCCATGACCACATGCAGCGTGTCCACAATGCCGCGCCGCCCTCACCTGACGAGGACGGGCGCAAGGACGCCGCCAGATCCAGGAAGAGAAAGAGCGACGCGAGCGGCAACAGCACCGGTCGCAAGTCTCCCAAGTCCCGCAAGACCAGCCCAAAGATGCAACCCCAGGTGCCGATCAAGGTTGACATGTCAGCCAAGCTCCGAGAGGAATGGTCCACCATCCAAACCGACCTGCCCAGTATTGTTCACGAACTCGGTCAGCTTGACGGTCCCACGGTCATGATGCAGATCAGCCGCCTTAAGGACAGCCTGAACACACTGGAGAGGATCCACATGGACTACACGGCCCACGTCAAGAGCACCGATCCAGCTCAGCTCCAGGACCTTCACTTCGCGCCGCAATCAGGCTGAAGAATTATCGGTTAGTCCTATCACATCTATCCTTTGAGACTTGGTCCCCGTATCAGTCTTTGAAGAGACCTACAAGAAAACGACATTGGATCAGATTTTCTGACAGTTCCCATAGATGCGAAAGACCTGACGCTGTCAAGGTCTTTAGCGTTGTAAGTGCAAGACAGATGAGAGAGACCGTCTCGGAATGTCTACTATCTCGACTGGACCTGAAAAGTCCGAGACATGTGCAGCGCCAAGCTGTGAGAAGGCCCGCCGCGCCCCTCCGCTGCGCCGATGATTATCACATCGCAGCAGCGTACACCAAGGCTACCATCCTGGACCACCTGGAGAACCAGCCCGCCGTTGGCTCATCTGAACCTGGATCCATGGAGCGTGACGAGCCTTTGGTGGATCACCACGGAGGACCGCTGTCGTCCCCTACGTGAGTTGTATAGAGCATACCTCTGGGGATACTGCCTCGCACGCGGATAGGAGTGCGTTTTGAAATTCGTTTTTTCTGCTTTTTGAAATCCTGGGAGGAAAAGAAACTTGATATCATAGAATCATTGGAAGGGGCAACCTTTTGCTGGACGACAGGACAGTCACAAGACAACAGTCTCAGATCACAGCTTTGGGTTCGGAATATGGACACTGTGCGTTGGAAATGATTTTTCTTTTGGAGGACTGCTTGCTCGGGTACAGGGTGTGTTGGAGTTTTTGTCTGCTTGATGCCATTCGAGAAAATGCTTTGCTGGACTTGTTTGTTTGATTCGTGTTGTCTGATTTGTTAGGAAATGAACCAAAACTAAAAAAAATTGCATATGTTTTTTTTTTTCAAATTCTGCCAGCCTCATACTCTTCGTGCACTCGAGGTCATCGTGATATTCACGCGTATTGAGTCTCTTGTGCATACACGGTCGATCTCGGCGGCGAGTCTGAGGACTTTGTATTTTTCAAACGAGGTTCTCGCGACCGAGACAGGGTAGAATCGAATTGTGAACGGTAGATCGTCAGGAGCTCACGAGCACTCTATATACCGACCACGTCCATTGGGCTCAGAGGGCAATTTCCTACTTAACACGTAGCTTCGTGCTCCACGTCCTCCAGCATCATCGGTTGCCCATGGACTCGGTCGCCCCGTCTCCGTCCGGTGTAGATGGTCTGGAACCGAGTCCACGAAGACCTCGTGGTACAACAAGGAGCCAAAAGAAAAGACGGTCTCACGTTCATGCTTTGGGCTCCTATACAGTCAGGCTGGACTCCCCCACCAAACTGAAACCTGGTCTCGGAGCCTGTTAACCTCGTCTGCCTGGGCTAGTAGGGCGTTGGGCACCAGGGGGAGAAATAGTTGGGCAGCTAGCTCTGTGTCGGGTTATCCGGCTGCATGTGGTGGTGGTGGAAGGATGGGGAATGGGTCTCACACCAGCTGTACAAATGGAGTTTACAGCTCGGGGGCCACCAGGTCAGGTGAGCTTACTATGTATGGCTCTTCCCCTTCCCCCAGAGGGCGGAGTGCTTAGTTCTGGCCGTTTAGCGCGTTTGCCCACAATAAGGTGGTGGTGGTGGTGGTCAACGTCTCTCCTTGTATCGTTGTCTTGAAGCTACGTTGATCAGCTCGGGCCCCGCGGTACTGGCACACTCCATCTACTCGCCGTGGGGGAGGGGGGCTGATCCGGGAGAAAGAGTGCGAGGAGAGCACCGGGGGGGGGGGGGCAGGTTGATCATTTGCTGCCTAAGAGACGTAAATAGATTGCAGTTTTCTGTGTGGGTTGTTTGCTGCTAAAATGAGCCAGCCCTCGAGAGCACCGCGGGGGACCCGTGGGGAGAACGTGTTGGGCATATGCAGCAGGAACAGTGGCGAGCGAATTCTTTGTTCCCATAGGCCGAATTCGGCTCTGTGCTGCTCAAGGGACACGTTCTGACTGCTCGGAGTTCCTCAGTCGTAAAGATCTTTCTCCTGCCCAGCGAGATGGGGAAAAAAGAACGAGAGAAGAAGAAGAAAAACTACGAATAGCCCGCAGCGAGAGAGCACCAGGCGAATCTTGTATGAGTATTATTGCATAGTTGTACAGTACATCTACCTGAGAGAAATCAAACAATCCGTCCGCACCACTTCACGCTATTAATTAAGTACCTTACTTTACTTTCTTCCCCCGTTCTGCTGAAGCGACAAATTTGTGAGGAACTCAGACAGCTGGTCCTGCTTCTCGGACTCCTTCTCTATGCTCAGCCGTGCCTGGCCGACCACCTTGCCCTGGACCACTACCCTGAAGTGCATATACCCAAGCTGGTCCTCGACGATCGTCATGAGCTCAAAGTCGACCTTATACGTCCGCTTGCCGTTCTTTCCTACTTTGTTCTCGAAGACGTTGTAGTCGACATTGGACAGGTCAGAGATCACGGTGCCGACTTGGATGACCGCTTTGGGAGGGGACAAGAGATCGTCAGCGGCGCTGTAATAATCATGATGTATACAGACTAAGGTGGGTGAGCATGCCACTTACACTTGTGCGTCTGAAATTCAGGCTCAGAATCGGCGGTGCTCTCATAAAGCTCCAGTGTGTACGATTTATCGTCGCCTTCCTCAGACGTCCAGTAGATCGATCGTCGTTTGTTGGTCTCTGCAGTGATTGTCTCTCCCTGCTCAGTGAACGTCAGCAAACAATTTCGTTGCAGCTTTTTGGAGAGAGAGAGAGAGATTTTCTGACCTTGTCAATCATCCACATCATCTTGTCACAAACCCTCTTTCTGCCATAAAAGTCGTAATAGCAGTCAAGCTCATTATCGACACCCTCCTCGAATGGTCGGCCTGTCGTGTATCCGACGTGGGATCGGCTCTTCTTCTCTTTGACCATTGGTCCTTGTAAACCTCGGACGGCGGCGCCCACGCAAATTGCCTCCCATCTAGCAAATTCGAATCAATCATCTGCGAGGCCTGGCAAGGGGAGATCCTTTTTGCTATGGACTTACGATCTTGGAGGGTTGAATACGGAAATCCCTGATGGGCACCACTCCTTGATCTTTCTGTACAGATAGGGCGAGGTGCCGAATCCGCCGACTAGAACGATTGTCTGAGTACAGCAGCTTGGTCAACAGTCTAGTCCGTTTGTTTAATTTGTCTCAAGTCCTCGTGAGATACCCACATTCACAGTACGTCCTGCCTTCTCCGTGGCCTTGATCTGCTTTTGTAACAGTCCCAGGACTTGCTGTACCACCGGATCGAAGAGTTGCTTCATGTCGAAACTGCAGGCGGGGGCGGTCAGAAGATGATAATATAGAAGAAGAAAAAAAGAAATCTTGACGGAGCACAGCTCCCAACACACTTACCCTGTCAGGATCACCTCATTGTCGTCATCATCGTAATACTCAGAAGCCTTGGCCTGCATCTTCAGGTTCAACCGCGTATTACGAGGATGGTCGGAAACTCCGAAATCTTTCTTGGCGGCCTCGAAGTCCTTCATGAATTTGGAGGTCACACCGCGCTTCTCCTCCGGCACTCTCTCAAACACTCCGCCGAAGCGCTTCTTCATCAGCTGGTAGAAGGCTCGGTCGATCGTGGTCGAGCCACACTTGCCGGCTGAGCAATGATTCATGTCAGTGTCTAGGTCTTTCAGAGATATGGACGGTGCGATTATTTCATCTCATATTTGCAATATTACCTTCACTGACGCATACTTCCTTCAACGAGAGTCTGGGTCTTTCTGAGGTAATCTCGTACGAAGCCAAATCCTAGGACTCGTGATCAGCTGCGTGATACTTGAAAGGCTCCTGAATCACTTTGCAGATGATTGAACCGTGGTCTCAGCGGAACTTACCACAGTACCACCGCCGCAATCGCAAACAAGGACAATCTTGCCAGCCTATTTGCCATCACATCATTCATTAGCAAACACTCGAATATGAGAAGTGAATCTGCCGCCTGGATAACAAGGACCGCATACCTGCACATGAGGAGATGGGCCTTTGGCAGTCAGACCACTAAGACAGGCAATAGCCGCCGCCTCAGGCTCCTTGACGAGGTGGATCTCATCATTGTGCCTGCTCCCAAAGCCAGCCCGGGTGGCCGCCTGCAGCGTAGCGTTCTGCGCCCTGTGCGACCACAGGGCCGGCAATGTAAACCAGAACTGGATGGGTGTGACGGCCAGGATCTCCTCGGAGAGCTTTCGCCCGAGCTCTCGCATCATGTGCGAGTAGAGGAACTTGAGGTAGTCTGTGACGACATTTGTGGCAGTCTTGCCCTTGGGCGTTGTCTTGAAGCCGGCACCATAGTATCTGTTGGTGGATGATTATGTCGTCAGGAACGATGCCTGCTTTTGCACATTTTCGAGATTGATGGGAACAGGCAGAGGAGGACGGGGAAAGTGAAAAGAGGAGAGAAGAAAAGAGAGGGAGTTGAAACATACTTTCTGAGGTTGCCATCGTCGTGTTGCGTTTCGATGGCGTGGTCGTCCAACAGAAGTTTCGTCCAGCTTTTGATAAATGTCACTTATTATTTCTGACACAGTCCAGACAGAAGGACGAAAAATATTTTTCATCTTGAGGACTCACCAGTAGGCCAGCTCGCGATTCTCAATATCATAGCCCCAGGTGTAGCGGGGCTCGTAGGAGATTCGTGAAGGGACTTGTCTCTGGTATTGATCACCCGCGCCCCACGAATCTAAGACCTCCACATCATCGACATTTGAGGCATCTGAGAAGACGTAGCTGACACCTATGATGCAAAGTCAGGCTTCGTTCATTATTGTGGGCAGAATGAAGGCGTGAACGGCTCTCACCTGAGAAAGTCGTGCCATAGTCTACGCCGACAATGAGCTTTTTCACGCTGCCGGACATAGTTGTCGAGTTTCAAAACTCTCGAACCATTACAAGACAATCTTTTGGAGAGAAAAGAGAAGAAAGTCCAACTGTTGGTTTGCTTCAAGGAAAATATGCTATATAAAATGACTGAATAAAATGCCGAGGAGTTTAGTGGATTCCCTTCTGCTTAAAGGTTTCGGCTTGTGACCAGCGGCTGAGGTAGGACAGATATGAGGGTACTTTGAAGATACAACAAGATGAGGCTTTAGGATCTAGATCCTGGGCGGGCTGTGGTAGTCCCGGCGCTTAGCTATTATGCATGTCAGCAAAGATTAACTCCTTGGCAAGCCACGGCTACACAAACAGCAAGGAATGATCGGTGCATACAGCTGCGACCATGACCGAGCCTTGAACAGACATGGCTAGGCGTATAAATCAAAAGCATATGCAGATTGTCGATGGGCTCGGTAGATTTGCCCAGTTTTGATCATGCCCGGGGCCAAAACGTACCGTCTCAGAGATTCTGGCCGGTCAGATTTCATGCCAACACCTTCAGACGGAGTAGCACGTTTCTACATCTTCTCTCATAAATAACATCCCACAATTCTCGTCACTGGACTGTGTTCTATATACTCGTCAAAGATTCGTTGGAACATTCTTGCAAGATGGGAAAGAAAGGGCACAAAGAAAAAGATGGCAGGCCGTGTTCCCCTGGCAGGATCAGCCTCGACGAATTCGCTAATCCACAAGCCTCTGCCGCTTCTAAACAAGAAAGGCTTGCTGTGGAAGATGCCATGCGCGAGATGCATGTAGAGAACCCGGAAGGCAGGTGAAATACAGACCATCCCCTTTGGACAGATGGAGCAACCCGTTCTGACATGTTTAGTACATAGGGAACCAATCTTTCATGGCTCGTGCTACGAATGAGCACGGGCAAGTTGAGATTGTCACAGTTCAGCTCCAGAGACGAGGTACATTCGAAACAGGTGCTCCCTCGGGTGTGCGAGAAGTTTCCAACACCGCTGGCGCGTACCATGACCTCCAGCGGCACGGAGAGAGCACCGATAGGAAGCGAGCAGTAGATGGCAGAGGAAGCCCTTCCCGCCCTGCCGTCCGCAGTCACGAATCATACAACGCCAAGTACGAGTCAAAATATGGCCAACAGGTCGCCAGAGAGCCAGCTGGTGTCAGCAAGACTGAATACAATGTGGCGATCCAACAACTGCAGAAAACCGAGGACGAGCTGTCCCGACGGAGTTCTCACTATGAATCGTCCCTCCAGAACCAGCAAGATTACATTGTCAGCCTCGAGAGACAGAACCACAGGCTATCATCGCAGAATCAGAACCAACAGAAGCTTGTTCAAGACCTTGAGAACCAGGTTACGACGTTGGCACATCTGATCGAGGATCAAGAGAAGCATGTCGTCTCGGCTCAATCTGCCGCAAAGACCATGATGGAACAAAACAGATCGTTTGCCACATCGGACAGCGACATCGTTCAATGGTTTGCCAACCGGTCATCGTCCTGGTACGGTTGGGCCAAAGACACTGCTCCTGGCAACAAACAGCAGTGCTTCAATCGGCCTGCAGAGGAGATTCGTGAGTTGATGGCGCAACTGCAAACATTCATGGTTTTGGCTGCAGATGGCAGGACGCCCGCAGAGCTCGATAGGGAGAAGAAGCTGCCGTACATCCTGCTCCACGGCATGCTGGCGAATTTCATCTGCGCTGAGATCTTTGCCAGCCCCTTCTCGATTCTTGATAGTGTTCCCGGGCTCTCCCCCAGCTCCAACACCGGGTCAGCTTTTAAGGAGTCAAAAGATGCCAACCGTGACGCCAAACAGGTCGCACAATCCGACCTTGCAACTACAAGCGAAGTCGTAGACAACCTTTACGCTTTTCTTGTCAACTGTGAGTCTATTTCATGGATTATTTCCATATCTCCTGGAGGCTTGGCTGACAACCGATTATTACAATTTTCTTAGTACAAGAAAAGGAAGGACATCAATGGCGCTCACAACTGATGAGGCTCTTGGCGACGAACAGCATGGGTGAGGCAGGAGACAGGGCAGGGCAAAATTTGGCTGGGGTCAGCGCCGTACGGCGGCAGCGTGCAGTGCAGCTGAGCAACAAGTTTCTCAGCAGTGCTGCACGCTTCATGATCAGGGACCCGTCGGACCCTGGACACCAACAGTTCCTGGTAGACGAGTTTGACCGGGCGCTGCAGTTCTCCGCCAAGCTCTGGTCGCAGCGTTCCGTCGTGCAATGCCTAGACCTCCAGGCTCTGAGGGAGAGAGGGGTCGGTTCCTTTCCGCGCATGGGGGACAGCCTGATGGATCTCCACCAGTCCCAGAGGCCAGAGCCAGCTCTTCTTGGCAAGCCTCTGCTGATGGTGCTTCAGCCAGCCATTGTGGCTTGCGGCACTGAGGAAGGCCGAAAGTATGACCAGGTCTCCAGGATCTGGCTGAAAGCCCGTGTCTGGGTCGGCTCCGCCTGAAAAGAATATTGGGAAGCCATGCCCATGTGGATAAGGCTCTGGAGTGTATTCAGGAAGTAGATTGATAACTTGCATAAAGCTGTGTTCTATAATTCTTTAGTCGGTTCTACTGCGGTAACAAGGTTCAGGGATAGCATAGCTGATCGTCTCACTTGTGACAGCCACTGGCGCTTGGGGTCTCGACCCCCGGGCAAACCACTTAATCAGAAAGGGTGTACGATCTATTAGGGTGGCTCAGAGATCCTACTATGCAACCCAACGACGGGCTGTCTTACAATTTTGGCTTAGCTCACTGTCCCATCACAGCGGCTATGCTTACTATGGATACACGAAAGCGTCGTTTGACTGATACATGCGCTGAGAAAAGTGCCACATGAGATGCAATAGTTGTAAGGACCTGCGCAGGAAGCTGAGCGGCTAACGAGGGCTTTGCAATGGTAAATGACCTTCCCCCTCTCCTTTGCTGGACATCCTTCAACATTTGTCTCACGCCTTTCCCGGATCTTCCTCGTGCAATGTGACACCAGGACGTTATTGATAGCCTTGTCAGACCTTGAACAGATATATAAAAACATTTTGTCAAGAGGAGGACCCACACCACCGTACGGGGGAAGAGCTTCCGGTGTCTGCCTATGTGCGGCTCTCCTGGTCACTGATCTGGATGCTCCTCGACAGGCCTCCTACCCAGCCCTGTCTTGCTTCCTCTGCGTCTTGTCGATCATATTCTCGGACGTCTTGACCTCACTTGTTGCGTGTGCATATAGTCGAGTTTACCAAGTGTTTGACTACACTGTTCTTCTCCTTGTGGACAAGACAAGACTCGAGACAACCAAGATGCAGATTCAGGAGCTGGAGACCATTCCGACCCTCCCAACCCTTGTAAGTCCCAAGTGCTGAACGAAAAGACACAGGTGACTGATGAGTTGCCAGATCATAGGAGTAATGGGGGTCACTGGCGCGGGGAAGAGTACTTTTATCCAGCGAGCAACCGGCACCAACGAAGGCATTGTCGGACATTCACTCGTGTCATGTAAGTCTCTACGACACGTGAAGTGGCCACTCCTCTTCATTTCTTACTACCTAATTGCAAGCCTTGCTGACCACGCCAACAATCAAGGCACCCAACAAGTCACACCGCATCAATTCACCGCAGAGGGCTACAACTTCATCCTGGTCGATACACCGGGGTTTAACGACACATACAAATCCGACACAGAGGTCCTCAAGGAACTGGCCAACTTCCTCGAGCTGACCTACAAGCAAAACACCAAGCTGGCAGGCATCGTCTACCTCCACCGCATCACAGATGTCCGCATGGACGGGGGCGCCATGCGGAACCTGAAGATGTTTAGAAAGCTCTGCGGCGAGAAGCCCATGCGCAACGTGGTCATCGCGTCCACCTTCTGGGGCGCCATGAGCGACACCATCTCCGAGGCCCACGAGAGCGAACTCATCTCCAAATCGGAGTTCTGGGGCGACATGATCTCCCACGGTGCCCGTACGCAGCGTTTCACCGGCGACCAGCGCTCCGCTCTCGACATCCTGCTCTCATTTGCCGACCGTGACCCCGAGACGCTGCAGCTACAGCGAGAGCTGGTGGACGAGGGCAAGGCCATCGGCGAGACTGAGGCAGGTTGTGCCGTCAACGAGGAGCTGCTCATACTGGAGGAGAAATACAAACAAGAATTGAAGAAAATACAGCAGGAAGCGGCCGAGGCCCTTGTCGAGAGGGACCATGAGCTGCAGGAAGTCCTGGAGAAGGAGAGGGCCAAGATGGAGCGCAAGATCGACCGCATCCACACAGACCAAGAGCTGCTCCGCCAGGACCGCCGCGAGGAGATCCGCCGCCTCGAGATGGAGCACCTGCTGCGCTTCGACAAGATGCAGCACGACTACCAGGTGATGGTCGAGCAGCACCTAAAAGAGGCAGGGCTGGGCCAGAAGGAGACGCTCGAACAGATGCTCAACCTGCAGGAAGAAATGGCAGAGCTCAAAGTCAGTTTGCATGCGGCTTCTATGCACGGCACGGTAGAGGAGACTGACCCGAATCCGCAAAGTCACAAAAAGCCGCACCGTAAACGAAAGATTGCCTTAAATATCGGGGGCAAGGTTCTGACCATCGCTGCCAGCTCTGCGCTGAGCATCATCCATCCCGGAGCCATACCCGTCGCAGTTGGAGGGATCATGGATCTGATCAGCAACTGTACGAATTCATAGACATGAGGGCATCTTCCTGATTTGGGCGTACTGGCGAGACTTGTTTTAGCATTGATTATAATGCAATATGAATAATACCTCCTTTTATCGAAAACCTTGGATTCTTATTTTCATCAACTTCGTACATTCGCGTTACCGTACTCGCCCACACTCCAGATCTGATAGCCTTGTGAAGCTGACTCAAGATGTGATACTCAACGCATCTGGTGAAAGATCTAATAGCCCTACAATAGAGGGCCTCAACTTCCATGCCTGAGTTGGCCTCAGGGAACTTGGAATCCGACTTCTCCAGGTCCAACTCTCTTCAACGAGCAGCCGTGCCGAAGTCAAGTGCTTCACAAGTGCCATTCCATTGAAGAAATCAAATTGAGCCGTGGCTCGCGCAAGTATGTGTTTTTTCTCTTTTTTTTTTTGTCTTCTCTTTCCTTTTACATACTTAGTTGACTAGTTTTCCCTTTCTGAATGGAAACTTTCCTTCGCAACGACAGCTCCTTGGTTGCTCGCTCTGCCTTTACCTTGCTTCCCGTATATGTTCGGCACCGTCTTGCCGCTGCAGTGCTCGTATCAACATCGCATGCTGGCTCCATCCTGGGTCACAAGCAGGATTCAGCCTCTTGGGCTGATGATAGGCTCCTCCATCTTTGAGACCATGCTTCTCTTGGTGATAATTCTCAATCGTTGGACAAATCTAGGCCTGAGATGCTGATGTATTCTTCCAGCCCCTGCGAGGCACGTCGAGGATATGTACGTGACATGTGAAATGCAGGCGGATATGACAGTGTGCTGCGCCGGTGCAGTCGTCCAAGGGGCTTTGGTGGAAGAGGGCTGGCTCGGGTCATGGTGGAGCTGAGACGCCTGGTAACCGCATAGGGCGACTCTCCTTCATGTAAAGCCATGTCAGAGCGGTGGCTGCCTATGTGATCATGGAATGTAACCCAGTGAACCATCAGAGCAGAGAAGAGAACTAGGCACTAGAGTGTTAAAACAGAATATATAGACTGACTGCTTGTGTGCATGCTAATGAATGTGGGAAAAGTGATGTGGCAAAAAAAAAAAAAAAAACCCCAGATTGAAAGAGAGGCGGGAACTGACCATCACTGTTACAGCACAGGAGACAAACCCACCCTGGCTCACCATTGAGAGCTGTCAAAACAGACAGATTTCTTGATTTTTGGCAAGATGGTTAGTTTTACAGTTTTGAACATTTGACAATCAGGAATGCTGAGGACTCACACAATGCTACTTGTAAGCGTGCACATTGACCCAATAAATGTCCGCACTGCCATTCTGTGGATCTCTGTCCTCCTCTGAGTTCTCTCTTTGATTTTGAATGAATGCAGTGCTAGGAGAACGATCAGCATCAGCATGGCCAACACCACAACGGTTCTTTCAGAAAGAAATCAGTATACTTGTGAGAGGTATTAAAAATAACAAAGTAAGATAAACCTGCAGATTCTGTTAACTTCAAAAAGAAACACACTAGGCCACGGACCACCTATAGTCGAACTCACATTGAGAACCAGATCGAAGGTAATCAAAGGCAATAACGCCTGTCTCTCCATGCCAATCACGCATTGGCCATTCTCGAATCTCGCAATTCGACTGTAATGTCTCATAAGCAAGGTATACAATGCTCCATAGAGAGGCAAGTGAAGCTTACAATACAAAGTTAAGAATGATAACAACACTGTACGCTCCTATGAATGTGTGAGAATGTGTTAAAAGTAGATATGCACTGCAAGGGGTGACACACCAAGCATGCCAAATGTATTGAAGAGCCATAATTTTGATTCCATTCGTGGCTTTAGCGCACCCCGTATGATGTACTTGGTGGTGGTGACAATTAGCAAGGACTGATTGTGTGGTGGTATCATCTGGAGAATATTAAGTCACAAAACCTACTGCTTTTTCAGCAAGGAATGAATAAATGAGCTGTAACAACAAATCATCCTCGTTAACTTCCTGTCCCAAATAAAATCATGCGTTTATAACAAACATACCACCTAGGTCCAATCAACGTTAGCTGACAAAACTCGAGTTCGTAATCCTCGGAAGAAGGTGTCTAGTCTGCAACAGTTTGTGAGATGATGGTGGGCTTACTTTTGTACTGATGTACGCAACAAGACAAAGCAGAATAGCTCCGTCACAAACTGCATAATCTGAGTCCAGGCCGAGCCCAAACTTCAGAATCGCAGTGACAAAGACGAACAGAAACGAGTCGATATATATGCAGAAAACAACTGGCAAAGAAAGGAGGAATGGTTAGTATACATGTGGTTGAAGAGGAGAAGTGTGCAGAGAGGGCCTGATCCGTTTCACAGCCGCAGTCAGTAATCATGGTTAGGGAGGGCTGGGGGATTCTCTTACGCCACATAGCACATGGTAACATGCGCCAGGTCTTGACTGCAGCATATTTTTGTGCTACAAACCAGATTCAGCATTAGTTATCTTCAGTTTAGTGGAATACAAGGCTGGGCCAGACGAACTGAGAAGTGAGGAGATTATGGATAAAGATAATAATGACACCACGACGCTCACGACCGTGCCAGCGACGGGCTCGCTGTTTTCCACCACAGTCGTCATGAAGCCGGGCTATAGGGCGACACCATTGATGTGAGGCAGAATGAGATACCAGAGTGAGGACGTGACCGAGATGTGGAGAACTAGAAATTCATTAAGAGTGAGCCCGGTAAGTTAAATCCCAGGGCAGTGGCAAATCCCGGTCCAGGAGCATGGCAATCAGCAGAGTTTGCTCCATGCTCTTGAAGGCACTACTTTGCAGACCAAATCCTGGCAAGTAATTAGAATGATGATGCGAAATTTGCAGCAAAGCACTACCTAAATTAATAGCTCCAGATGTCCATTGGTCCCAGACCACAAGTATCTCGTCCCAAGTGTCTTATGAAGCACACACGTGCTACGCATTCTATTTATTCCATGAACTCTGCTGTCAGTTTCCCCTCATGCAGATATATGTTGATCGCATTGACGCTATAGAAGAACCATTCAACGCACACCGACAAATGTCCGCTGTGTCATGGACCGCGCCCCCCGTAACCTCAGAATGGGCAAGGCAAACCTTATCCACGGCCTACTACATGGTATTGTCGCATCAACCACCAAAACAGCGCTCACCGAAACACCAGGTCTGCAGCCACATGACTCGGATGATAACACACCTAAAGCAACGCTCGTGCTTTTCTAGGCGAAAACGACTGTGATACGCGAGGCAAAGCATCCGGGATGGTTTTTATGCTTTCCTAATTAAGCACGACGCGCAATGACAGGCCAGATTTTATGGTTTGCGTGCGAATTCCAGTTAAATTGGTCGGTCTGGCTGGTGTCATGCTCAATCACAACTCCCCGATCCGAACCACTTGCAAATCTTCAAATTACGATCTTCCCTTATCCCTCGAGCTTCTCTGCCCCAAGCACTGAAGAAGATACGATTCACATGGACAAACGACCCTTGGTTCGCATTAAAGCATAGAAATTTGTCGCGGAGGTTGTTGTACTCGGGGGAATAGGAGCCGATGGAACTTGAGTAAATCTTAGTAGGTACAATCGGTTGCGGTACTATCGCACCTCAAGGATTTGCAGGTAATCAAACACACACATGCAAAGAACAAGCCTTAATCCCTCCAGGTATTGGATCCACTTACACTCAAACCTTTATGATCAGCTATTAAGTACTTGTTTTTCCTTCTTCTTGAACAACAGGCGCTTCCTCAAACTCATTCAATGTAGCTTCAGGAGTCCAGACAGCTTTATTACTTACTTGCCTTGTAAAGCTGAAATCATATAAGCAATTAATACCCCTAGAATTGCCAAATCGAACATATCCTTGTAGCAAGTTATATCAATCCAAACAAAATCATTTGAAGATACAAGTACTAACACACTTGTGAGCTCGCCTGTGTTCTTTGAGAAGCAGAGTTAATGTCTATGGTAATGCATTTAAATCGTATACAATTAAGGGTTATTGATGACTTAAGAAATGAGAACAAGATCATTGATAATGTCTGACTACTGTCAAAACTTTTATAGAAATTACACAGAACAACATAGACCGAGCAGGAATAGAATGTCACGAGATATGATTAAGGGGTTCTAGCCAGTGTATGCACCGGTGATCACTTTTGCAACAGAGAGCCTGGCGAGCTTGTTAAGTAGTGGCACAAATAGTGTTAAGATTAGAACTAGTAAAAACAAAAGAAAATCTCCTGCAATTAGCTATCTCGGGTTCTTAGATGGTTTATGTCGTACATAGATGTGAGAGAAAAGATCAAAGGCCTAAAGTACACATCAAGAGGCCATCAAGGCTTCGCACTTTCGCCTCAGTGCTGGCCATCTCCGCCATCCCGACCACTGAGTCCGGCCACTTTGCCTCCACTACGTCTCCGTTGCTATCCCCTTGGACCACAACCCACTATAATCCTTATTTTGTCGGAAGCGCAGCGTAACTTGCTGTACAATGCCAGAAGGGACTGGCCAGAAGGGAAAGGTCGGGAGTAGACTTGGGTAGACTAGCAAACCAACCCAAATGTTGTGTAGCAAAGGCTTCCTCTTACTTCCTTCCAGCATACGCGGTCCCACGTAGAAATACACCCGTGTAGCCACTTATAAGTAGGCGTTGGAGGTATACGCGAGGGCTTTCGGTAGCAGTAGCCTAACTTCTTGACGTTGTGTAACCAAAACTCTAAGATTGTAGTTAGGAAATGACAAGTTATCATGCATGTGAAGACGCTACTAAGCCACTGCCTGCCAACGCAGGCACTACATGTGCTGCTTAAGGGAGTGGCAATTACTTTCCATTTTTTTCGGCCAATCTGACTATTGATTTCTACAAATCTCTCCTGGTCGAAGGAGGGAGATGCTTCCGCTCAATCTACTCGACGTCGACAGCGCCGCGTTCGATTCCTACCAAAACCAGCATGATGGGAAATGCTTCCCAGACACAAGAGTGGGACTGCTCAAAAGCATCCAAGCCTGGGCTGAGAGCAAAGACGGCCCGTCGACCTTCATTCTCACTGGCATAGCCGGTACTGGTAAAAGCACGATATCAAAAACCATTTGTGAGACATTTAGGCGGAGCACAGGCAATGCTCCAGCTCTTAGGGCCAGTTTCTTATTCAAGAAAGGCATTGCCGATCGCAATAGCGCTGCTAAACTGGTTCCCTCCCTAGTGATTCAACTTGTTCGCTCTGGACTTGTATTGGACCTGCGATCCTGGATTGAAAAGACTTGTAGGGAGGATCACAAGACTCTGGAAGACCAGTAGTACGGTTTATTCGCAATTTTTTTTTTAGCTAAGGCCGCTCATATAAGTCGCTATACTTGAAGACATCTTGTCTTCGTGATAGATGCACTTGATAAATACAAAAACCAAATCGATGCCAGAAAAGACTCATCAGACAACTCGGACGAATTCCAAACATTACCCTGCGTTTCCTCTTGACGAGCCGTCCGGAAACCCTTCTTCGGCGCGGATTCATGCAGGCATCTTAGGACGGCTATCAAAATATTATCCTACACGAGATATCAGCCGACATTATTCAACTGGTATACAGGTTTTCCTGGCAGCTGAGTTGGAGATGCTAAGGATCGGCTACAGTCTACCTCACGAGTGGCCGGGAAAGAAGACGATGCAAATCCTCCTTCACCGATGTAATCCTCTTTTCATCTACGCGGCCATAATTTGCAGGTTTCTTGTCGATACGATTGGCACAATAAACCCGGATGCCCGGTTGGATAAAGTCTTAACCCTGCATTCTCAAATATATTCACCTATGGAGATAATATACAGGCCAATACTCGACCAGATCATTGCCGAGATCGAGTAAGATGCAGAGGAATTTAGCCATAATCCTGACGCTATAAGAGCCGAGTTCTTTGACGACTTCAAGCAAATAGTTGGCACCATCGTCCTTCTAGCTGATCCCTTGTCCATTCTAATTCACCTCTCGTTCCGCGAGTTCCTGACACAGCATAGTCCCAGGGTAAATAACATATTCCGCTGCAACGAGATTGAAGGCCACAGGTTAATTGTACGACGCTGTTTTGGTATCATAATGATAACAAGTTACCTGAAGAGGAAGATCTGTGGTCTAGAGTATATGGCCGTTGTCAAAGCTGACATCGACTTGAGTCTAATTCAGCAATGTCTTCCGTGTGAGATACGATACGCTTGCCGTTCCTGGGTCTATCACTTGACTGGAATTTGCAAGAACGAGGCGTTAGACGAGCTCGAACACGAGATCTATGACTTCTTAGGAAGCATTTCCTCCACTTAGTAGAAGCCTTATCACTATTAGGTAACCTGTCAGAAGGTGTGGTGCATTTGGGGAGTATTTAGAGCCAGCTGAAGGTAAGTGATTTGACCTCATCTAGACATGTTTATTACTGCTTAACTTCCAGAATTTATTAATTTAGTAGAAATTGGTTATTAAACAGTAGGGAATAACATTAGATGCTGATAATAAATTTGGAAAATCGTGTCTGAGTCCCAGCTTCTTTCTCTAGCTAACGACATGTATCGTTTCGCCGCTTCTTTCTGGAGAATTATTGCGGAAATTCCTCTGCAAGCCTAAGCCTACTCACCAGCATTTATATTCAGTCCGGCTCACATTCCACACAAATTTTTTTCAAAAGCGAAGAGCCAGAAAGGATTACTCGGAAGCCGTCCATAACAGAAGACTGGGACACTTCCATATCGACGCTCGAAGGCTGCAGCGAATGGGTTATGTCTATAGCCTTCTCGCCCGACGGCTGCAGCACCGATTCATGGTCAGTCGACTTCACTGTTAAGATCTGGGATATACAGAGCAGCGCCTGCGTATCAACACTCGAAGACCATGGAACTTTTCCCGAACGCTGCCGTGTCGCCTTAGGCTCAGCCGACAGCACTTACACTTACGGCATCAACGCTAACAGAGAGTGCATCATACGGGATAATTGCAAGATACGTTGGCTGCCGCGCAGTTCTCGGCCGCCTTCCTCGGCTTCTTTCGCATATCTTCGAGAGCTACTTTCATAGGTTGTTCATCAGATCGAGTCTGGAGCTTTACGTTTAAGTCGTCTAAATTTCCCATATGCAAATAAATGTTCACTCAGTTTGTTTATTCAGATGTCGCTTCTGGTAAAAACTCTTCAAGACACGTTTGACTTATAAATTTTGGATATGCTAACTCTTTGGATGTTCTCAAATAACAATGCAGATAAACATTTGCTTTGTAAGCTATATTATTGTCTATCTTGTGAGCGGACAGGCCTTAGCTTTGCAACAGAAGTATGGTCAATTGTAAGAGCTGTTTATCCAATAAGAATGATGCTCGACTATGACCTCGCTGGGCACCATTCAGGGTTTCTCGTATGCTATTCACCATATTGAAATAGGATAGCATAGTGTTCAGTTCCTATGTAAATTTTGGTTAGCAGCATAAAATCAGTAAAGCACGCGTCTAATATCCTGTCTGTTATAGGAGAGGCTCTTTGCTGGGCATATTGTCGAGAAAGCCAGATTTATGAACTCACTACATGTATGACGGGCTATGTGCAGAGTAGGACTACAATTAGCCGTGCGCCACGATACACCGTGATGTTACGCTGTCCGTCTGGTAAAATGATCACGATGTATCGGGTATGACACCTACATTGAGCGCTGAGCACAGGATTTGAAGTTCATGTTTGTAAAGTAACGCTTTGGTATCTGAGTCGGGTCCAGGAGGGCTCTCTTATCTGGTCACAAAAGACTCAAAGCTCTCCTACAGTGCCCAAGCGGGCTAGGTCTTGGGTTGCCACGGCCTCGCGTCCAGCGGCCATACCTATGTGCGTGCTCGATGCAGGTATAGCCCCGTGAGTGGTAGAGGGTCACATCCTCACCGAATTTCGAATACGGCTGAGCGATGGACCTTGTCCTACTGCACTTCCAAGCATCTCGTTCAGGCCGCAGAGCACCCTATCCCCGGTATATAATTAGGTGAACCCCCCCAAGTAGGTTGGTATGGTGTATCCAGCGAAGAACAACAAACAACATCCGGCATCATCATCCTCCACGGTCATCTCCTCTGGTTTTGTACACACTAATATGTCCATCCTCATGGGGAACAAACTGATAAACGCTCACGATGTTATTCGACACACCACGCTCCTCATCGTCCTCCGCCACAGACTGCGAAGCCAAAATCGAGTTCGATCGTATCGTAGGCAGCGGCTTATTCAGGTCTGGCAGTTGTGCTAGCGAGGCCCTAGGCCCGAGTATCGAGGTCGATGTCGTAGACATGCTTGACGGTGTGCCAGACCGCAGCAAAGTGCGACGTTGTTTCGGGTCTTGCACTACGGAGAAGGTTCGCAGGGTGGACTGCGTTCGCGGCGGGCGCATTGGCGTCGGCATGCCTGGCATCGGGGCTTGTCCCCTCATCTGCATCACCAACTGCGGGGACCCGATCGTGCTTGGACTCGAGGAATCGAGGGACCCTCGGTTCGTGACGTGCCAGAAGTCTGGGTCCAGAGCTTCCTGCGACATGGCTTTCTCTGCTGCGAGACGAGACTGAGAGTTGCGGGAACGCCAAGAGCCTGAGATCCCGAGTACTTGAGGAAGATAGCGAGCGAAGAAAGGTTTAATGGAAGGGATCGAAGCGCAGATCTTGATAGAGAAAAGGATGAAACATTTAGCAAGAGGTTGATTAACAGAGCCAGGTACAGATGCAAAGAGAATCTAGACTTACAATGCCGATGTGAAGCTCAAGCGCGCTGGCGATGAGGACGGGAATGGAGTTCCACGTCAGATCTTTGTTCGGGTCGTCGTAGGACATGAAGGTGACCGCAGTCCTCACGGCTCCAGCAGCCGTCACAAAAACACCACCGGCGAATAGACTGCTGACGATGATCTGCTGCTTCCGGGGCAGCTTGAGGCGACGAACGTACGGAATCGGAAGAACCACGATGATGAAATCTGTAATTGTGTTGATGCACCCGGCAGCGAGCAGATGCTTGGCCTGGTTGATACACATCTGTGGCTCGGTAGACAATGTCCAGTATGCTGAGATGGGACTGTGGTCACTGTCAGCTTTATCTTCAAAGAAACATTGTCAATAGGGAGCGAACTCCAACTTGCCTGCACTGGAAGGTGGCGAGTATGAAGAAGATAAGACCGTCGAGGCTGACGAAAGCGGCGACAGCGATCACTATGTATCTGTACCGGCTATTGTCGATAGACACAACTCTGTAGATCAGTGACAGCATCGAGAGCTTTGTCAAGGTCGTGGAGAGGTCGAACAACAATTGTGAGGCCAAGCTGCTCAGGAGTTTAGTATAATTAATGCTTGACACCCAGGAGTTTCTCAGAAGAAAAAAAAAAAGGGCCCGAGTACACATGATGCTCACCTTAATTGTAAGCTTGGCGTGGAGAAGTCGAGCGGAACATCCCAGATATGTCGGCCCCAGCCGAAGTCTACCTGTGCGACAAAGGAGATGATGGCGAAGGCGGCCGTTGGGACCTACGTTGTTGTTAAAAAAAATTTTTTTTTGTGTGCACAGCCTGGAGAGGAAAAGACGGCAGATCGGGTCTTACGTAGGCCACCAATATGAGCACATCATCCAACCCAAAACCTTTTGATATTCGCAAACGAGTGTAGATGCGAATGGCGAGAAGCACAGTGACCAAGAAGAGCAGGACAGAGACGATGATGATAGCCGCAGGTCCTCTGGTGACGGGGTTGGTGTAATTTGCCGCAGGCCAGTGACTGATGACAGAAGCTGAAGGGATTTGCATATCGATTTTGTAGCTTATCACCTTGTCACCACTGGTGATGATATTTAAGCTTTTGTTCTCAGTTGAACATGGAGTGGCGATGGTTCGAAGGAGGAGAGAAGAGATGAAGAGAGGACAAGGAGTGTTCTAAAAGAGAAATAGCAGAGGAGAGGAGTTGCGTATCGCCTGGAACCCTACACATCCGACCTCATGATATCTCTCTATGTACGGAACAGGTTTCGAAAAAGAAGAGCCCATGGACCTGTGTGGCTCTCTGTAAAACTCCCATGGCAAAGCACACAATGACCACCGGCCCTAACATTTGGTGTTCATGGTTGTGGGGCATCGGATGCTCCGCGGCGTCTCGACAAGAGGAGACAAAGTCAGACCTTCTCGACAGGGACTACAAAAGATCAGATGAGGCTGCTGAAGCCGCTACTGCTTCCAGAGGCGATGTACTGTTTTCGATGAACGGCACGGACTTGCGCCAATGTGGCTTATACACATGGCAACGGTCCTGATGCCACCCTCGCCGGGTAGAGCCTCTCCCTCAGGCCTAGAGGTACTTGCAGATCAAATCCGCCCGGGGGTGGGGGGGGGGGGGCGCATGGTGAAGTGACGTGTGAGTGTAGCAGTGCATAGTCACAATCTTTTCTGGTTGATAAGAACAGTGGGCAACCCAGAATATCAGATGAGAGGTGTATAGTGATGACTTGTGGACAAGATGCTATACTGTACGCCGAGACAAGGTCTTTGAGGATGGGCAAGCCGATGGGAGAGCCACACAGCATCAGTCGAGTAAACGACAGGCTGCTAAGCAAGGTTGAGACAGGCGCCGTCGCGACCTTTGGGAATGTGAGCAGATGGTGAGTCTCTGGGCAAAGAACGAGAACCAACATCTCCCTGGCACGTCAGTCCAGTCCTGACTCGTCGGCGAGGTGGCAACTCAAGCTTCCGAGGAAGTAGTGGCACGCTGGCCCAGAGGGGTTCTCGAGCGTTTCAACGCACAGATGCAGTTCGCGGGACGACCCCCTAGTCTGTCACATCGCCTGCGGACTTGCTGCCGGTAAACAGCCATTAGCTACTCCGTCTGTTCGCACTGACCTGTTGTCTCTGTGGTGCATGGTAGTTATTGCTTGCCCGCGCGCTTGGAACCGACTTGTAACATTATTTGATGAGCCACAGAGCACGGAGGTTGCTGCTGATTGAAGAGATCTCGGTGGACTAACAAGCTTATGTATAATAAGGTATAAGTAAGTGATGAATGTAGATCTGCCACAGCAGATCCTTGACATTTGAGGAGCCAGAGGGAATTCATTACGGAATTATATCTTGTCCTGCGAGACTGTAAGTGGTAGTGTAGATGCATTGCTAAGTGCGTTTGAAGGTTCTATTGTAATTATCAAGCAGTTTGAAGAGGAAGAAGAAAGGGCCCGAACTGTGAGTTCAGTCGTCCAATTCACCTTACCCTAACCTACTTACTTATTCTTCACACCCTTGGTGCTGGCTATAATTAGAGCCCTATATTATCTGTTAGATGCGCCGTTGTACGGAAAGATTACATGAACAGAGTGTTTGCTTGTTGTCTTGTCAAAAATGTCAAGATGGATCAGACAGGTCCGTCTCAGCCCCCTGTAAATACAAAATACTTACAGTCTGCAATGTAACCCATGATCGTCTGCCACACAAGAACCAGGTCAAATGTCGTGTCACCAACCAAATTGACCTAAAGACAGCTCAGATGGCTGTATGATATGGAAAAAGAAGATCCTGGGAAGTAACACCGGTCGGAAGGGACCGAGATTGGCAAACCGACATGTCTATTTCCCGAGAGTAAGAAATTCCTTCGTCAAGATCATCTGCAGGGCCCAAGAGTCAAGACGGATAAGAAAGGCCTGGCCTACTGTGTCTGGGTACCGAGTAAATCTGTGAGGCAC
Source organism: Cryphonectria radicalis (assembly GCA_014849355.1). Taxonomy (NCBI): domain Eukaryota; kingdom Fungi; phylum Ascomycota; class Sordariomycetes; order Diaporthales; family Cryphonectriaceae; genus Cryphonectria; species Cryphonectria radicalis. Next base: position 91,982 of record JACWQW010000027.1, read on the forward strand.
CTATCGCAACAAAACCAACAATTACTTACCCAACAGGAAGATTTCGAGATGAGGTAAGGTTTCTCCATCCTGTCCAGCTTGTTCCAACAAGTCATTTGATCAACACCACGAACATCCCATCATCTTCTCGAGGAGTGCCAGAAGAAGGATCCTCCGGGATCACGCGAGTCCTCAACGGGGCCCCAGGCCTGTTTCAGGCGTTCCACATCGACTAGAGCTTGAGCAGCCAATCGCTGGCTTTGCCACATTATTTTGACATGCTGGGATATCCTCAACGTACCCCTCCCACTAACCTCCCTCTTTCCTCCCTGACAGCTCACCTCTTGAAGGACAAACTTTCCGGTTGGCGTTTGGGAAACATCGGTTCGGCAAGGGCATCACTTCTCTTTTGCGGTAGTTCGCCCGTCGACAAACCAGAACTTTTCTCATCTTCAGGGCTCGGGATGGCCTTGTTCTCTCACCTGCAGTGACTTGTCTGGCGGATTTCACTGTGACCGGAAGATTTGATTCCGCAGTTGTATGCTTGCCTGGCTAAGTATTCCCCCCCCCTCCCCCCCTCCCCCAGAAGGCGACTTGTGACCACTCTTCCAAACTCACAACTTTGTTATGCAGTCAAGCGGCTCTGCTCAGCCACGACATGCGTCGAGTTTAAGTGCAACGGCATTACATGATGACCATTATTTGAACATCTATCCCAACCTTTTTTCCATCTGCCGGAGGCCTCGTCTGATATCTTAAGGAGAAGCGCTCCAATCCTATGTCTATCCTCTATTGCGATTGTGAAGGGCAGAACCATTAAATCTTACATTGATGTATAATATAGCAACGTCACCGCGAGCCCCTGGCCTTCCTTATGCACTGGGTGTCATCGCAACACCCAGTACTCTGGGCGTCACACTCACAACTCTGTCCCCGGCCGTTGTGATCAGGTATTCATCCAGGCCCACACCTCCTACACAGCGATTCAGTGTCAGCCAAAGTCCTTGGATGGAAAGACCTATCTCCTTTTTCTTCTTTCTTTCTTTCTTTCTTTCTTTCCCTTTTTTTTTTAAAAAAAAAAGGAGAAAAAAGAATGCGTTGAGGGAAATACGTACCGTAGATGACATTGTCCGCCTTCGCCCAGCTGACACAATTCGAAGAGAACGAACCCGGGTCCGCCACCTCCGGATCCACCTGGTACACAGCCCTCCATGCACTGGCCGTAGTCCCGTTCGACGTCGTCGTCGACAGGCCCGTCGGGTACAAATGGGCGGTGGTATTGGCGCCAAAGACCCCATCCAGCAGGGTGGTCATGACGTCCTCGCCGCCAAAGGTGAACCCCGTCAGCGCCAGGCCGGGCTCGCCCTCCACCACCTCGAGCGTGATGTTAGACGCGGTCGCCGCATCCGCGTAGACGCCCTCGTACTTGGCCTTGGCCTCCTCCCTGGCCACAGCCCGCGCGGCCGGCACGAGGACCGCCGCCAGCACGTCCGACAGGACCTCGACGTTCTCCTGGTACCCGGCGCCGGCCGTCAGCACGGTGAAGCCCACCTCGAGCTCCGGGACGAGAACGACGTAGGACGCGTAGATGCCCACGTCGCCGGACTTGGCCATCATCATCAGGTAAGGGCTGCCGGGGGCGCGCTGCAGCTCCCAGGGGGCGCCGACCATGGCGTCTGGGTTGGAGAGGAGCGACTGCGGCTTCATCCACCGCCGCGTGACGGCCGGGTCGAGCTGGGCGGAGCTGAGCATGGCTTTGCCTATGGCGCGCATGTCGTTGATGCTGCTGTAGTAGCCGCCTGCGGGGGTCTCATCGTGCAGCTCGGCGCTGAACCAGCTGATGGTGGTGTCGAAGGGGGGAATCACGGCGTTGGTGGTCGTGTTGGGCGCGGCGTAGGAGGTGGAGGTGAGGTTGAGGTCTGCGACCAGGTGCTTGTCGAAGATGGCCTCCATGGTCTGGCCTGTGATGTTCTCGATGGCGTAGGATAGGATCTGGTACGCCGCGTTGGAGTAGATCGGGGTCTGGAAGGAGGACACGACGGGGTGCTGCGTTGGATAGTCGGCAAAGAACTCTGCGGATGGTCAGCCATTTTTCTTTCTTCTGCACGTGCCTTCACCGTATCTTATGGAGAGATGGACATACGTGATCGGTTACACGGGGTCAAGATGCCCAGGGACAGAGAGCCACATGTAGAGTGATTGTTGCCGCCCTGGTTCGGAACGCCCAGCAGCTCCAGCTTGGACGCCAGCCCGGGCGAGTACACGGCATCTCGACCAATGCCGGCCAACTGGCTGGCCAGAGCGCCGATGGTGATGGAGTCCCAGTTCACATTGTTCACTAGGTCCGATGTCTGTGCCTGTGCGATCTCCTCTAGCTCGGGAACGTACTTGGTGATGGGATCATTCCAAGACCCATCCCCGGCTGTGATGAGGTACAGATAGACTGTCCACAGCTTAGACACGCTCCCGATCCGGTACACGGAGTCTGAGTTCACCGATGTCGCCCCGGTGTTGTTCTGGCTGAACAGAGGGGGGGTGTAGTGGTATGTGAACAACGGGTCGTCCTCGTTGAGCGAGAAGAACTCCACCGAGAAGGCCGTCGCCTCGGTGTCCAGCGTGCCGAAGAGGGAGGTTGCATTGGTCGTCCCGCTCACGGTCCCTGCAAGCTGTGACTTGAGCGAGCTCGTGGCGGCCTGGAAAGCATTGCTCGTAGAGAGACTGGTCGGTGCTGGGAAGTTTTGTCCGTACAGGGGGCACGGCTGGGTGTAGACGGCCGAGGCAGCAGAAGCCGAGCTTGCGCCCATCGCTAGGAGATATATGCCAGATGTCGGATGCATAATGACGTGTGAGAGGAGGATATCTGCAGCCTGTTGCCAACATGTGGTTTTCCATCCCGATCAAATGCATGGCTTCGTGCGTAGTCTTATACTTTGTACGATCCTCTCACGATTTCCCTGATTTCCCTGCAGTCGTGAATCAGTCATGATTCTGGATGTATGGGCCATCCCCAAGTCTGCCCCAGATCGCTCAACAAGATGAGCCACAGGTCATCCACTCATCCATTCTCCTATAGTAGAAGACAGCCTCGCGAAATTGGTGTACAAGTCGATGCCTAGACTCGGAAGTGATCCACAAATGTCGTGAAGTGGGTCCAGTGCGAGCATGAAAGCGAAGAGGGTTTCCGCTAAGTAAATAAGCCTCAGCCGCACCGCTCTCTAGAGCAGTAATTAACATTCAACCAGCAAGGGGCAAGATCCTTTTCTCTGCAGGATCACAGCCAGTCTATAGATGGTGCTTCTGAATCTTTCAGCCTTCGCGGCGATCCAGGAAAGCTTGCATTATATTTATGCTCTCGGTTGGGACAAGGTCGGATCGCGCTTGTGTCCCACAGGAAACCGAGCCTTTGGAAGAGGATCGTCGCATCACCTGCGCAGAGGTTGGGGTCAGCCTCGAGGGCTCTGTCCCTGCCATAGGAGAAATTTCCTGGCCTAGGCGACTGGATATTCATGATGTGCGAGGCGCTGCTCCTACATGCGTATTGATCCATGTCGTCACAGCGGTCATAATGCACCCTTCTGAAGGTATTGGTGACTAGGGATCCGTCACTTGCGAACATGGAGGTGGTGTACCCATGTCATCTGCTTCTTCAAGACAGCCTAGACACGTGGCGAGGTTTCAAAGACCGTGAACCGAGTTGTACTTTATCACTTCGACCTTGTGGCCTACGCGGGATCATGGTCTGTCCCATGGGCCTCCCAGTTTTGTATGGAAGAGCGTCGGGACGATCTGAAAAGCTCAAGAGTATGAATCGCGCGACCTTACCTGGGAGATGGGTGCATGACGCTGATGGTGTGACTGAGGAAACCCCATAATCTGACAGAAACTTGCAAAAGGTCAGGGCGAGCAGAAAGTATCTCGGATGAAAGGGGTGGTCACGAAGTATTGGGCAGGAGAACGCGTTGGCAGGCTGAAACAAGCCCAGACTGTCGAGCTTCGTTGGTTATTGTGTTTGTTTGCTAGCTAGCTAGTACCGCAGGCAAACATTCCTGTGCCACCCTCCTATAGTTGCAAAGACGGACACCAAGCCGTGCCCAAACATAAGTCACCACTTAGTAGAGGCGCTTGGGAGGAGACATGGAAGCCTTGATGGTCAGGCTACCGACGTTCTGCCAGCCCTTCTTCAGCAGAGACACCAGGTAGTTGATGGCCAGCATGATGTTTCCGACCAGCTGCTCCTGGGACATGCCGACGTTGCCGACGGCGACACCCATGCACAGAACCTTCTTCAGCTGGAACTTGATGGTGGACTTGACCTCGGTGATCTTGTCGGACAGGTTGTCGCCGTGGGAGACGGGGGTGGGGAACTTGCCGGCTGTTGGGGAGATTGACAAAATATCAGCAAGAAATTCCCTTGCGTGTGGACAGAGTGATAAATGATGATGATGGCTTTTGGGGGGGGGGGGGGTTCGATCAGAGACATACCCTTGGACAGACCAGGACCCAACAGACGGGGGATCTGCTTGATCAAGCTGTCGGAAGCGATGAAGGCATCGTACTTGCGGGCAAGCTTCTTGATGAGCTTCTTGTTCTTGTTCAGCTTCTTCAGGTCGTCGGAGGACATGGCGTCGACGCCACCGTGCTTGGCACGATCGATATCGTGCTGGTCACCCAGAATGCAGATGGCCATGTTGGGGCGGGGTACGGAGGGCAGCTTGACGGTGCCGGAGAAACGCTTGTCGCGCTGGGGGTCATAGTTCTTCAGGCCGATCTGAAGCTCGACAGTCTCGAGGAAGTTGCGCTTCTTGGTCTCCAGGGCTGTTGACGGGGCACACACACTCTGTCGTCAGTACTACACAGGCCGGCGGAGAAGGAGAGAGAGACGTAGAGGGTAAATCGGCGACGGGGTGGGTTTTCGACTGACAGTACTCAAGGAGCTCGGCGACGTTCTGACGAACTCCGGCGACCGTGATCTTCGACATCTTGACGGTCTTCCAATAGAAATCTTGAGGTTCTAGTGGTGAGGATTATTACGCCTTTCAGGTCGTTGTCGTGGTCGGTTGGTCGGAGGGGGAAAAGGAAAGTTCGCTAGAGGAATTTGGCTCCAGTCAGGCGGGAAAAGTTCAGGTCCCACCTTTTTCGATCTGGTGGGGTCACGTGACTACGAGCAAACTGAGCAGCGCTCTGTCTGCGCTGGGTATTGTCGAGCATCTGAAAGGCATTTCTCTAGGCATTTAATTCAATTTGAAAGAGAAGAAAGCAAGGGCAAATCTGCGAGTGAGATGTCTGAAACAGTTTTTTTTTGTTTCTTTTCAATATATATGATGGGCCTGAAGAGGGTGCCGCAGGAAACGCGTTGCCACAGGCTGATATTCACACCTCCCGAGATCCCGCCGTGAATAGCCTCCGTCTGGACCAAGTGCTTGCGCAAACCACCCTCCAAGACCTTGCTTACCGTATGTGACCATGATAACACTATATTTTCCCGAGACTGGACTCAATCAGCAGAGGAGAACCTGCCTCAGACCGCCACCATGCTTTCAACGCCCGCCGTAGACCCCTCATGTCAAGGCTGGGTCAAAGCAAACGGAGTACGTCGAGTCTACGAACGCGTAAAGGCACACACACACAAGCCAGGAACGTCGCGGGCCACTGGCCATCGTGCCCCGCGACAGAATTCTACTCTCCAAAAGGTCTAATGCGTGCCTCCATCATGCTATCAAGTTTTGCTGTGCTACAAAGAGTGTCTTTGTGTGTTTCGTCTGTATGTCGCGACCATTCCACCGCCAGGGACCTAGGAACGACGTGCCTGGCAGTTAGGTGGTCGGTAAAACGTTGCTTAAGGAGGCCGGGAACGGAAGAAAATCCATAGGGAATATGGGAAGACCCTCAGCAAGCCGCCGTAGCGGAGCCTCCAGTATTGTGAGGTATTCTCTTCACATGACGGTGTAGAGAGTAACCCGTACTGATGTGAGGAAGGAAAGGAAGAAAATTGTTACAAACTCGAGAGCTGCGACCTGATTTTTATGATGGGGGGATGATCTGCGCTAGACCAGATAGGGACTGGCACCATTCCTATCGATTTGCTATCGATAACGAGCCACACACCACAGCCACAGCCACACGCGCCCCAGTTGTCTTGAGTCTCTTCTTTTCTCTGGGCTGGCCAATCTTGAAATCGCCTGACTTTCTTGACATTCTGATGAAAACATGTGAATCAAATGAACACTCTCTTTCTTCGTCAAATACCCCAAGATCTGTTCTGATAAAATTCCTCTCTCCATATCTATATGTCTACATTGAAGAAGAGGAGAAAAAAAATTGAAAATGTGTCTAAAACGCTGTGAACGTCATCACTCTTCTCCTGCTCTCTCTCTCAACTCCGCCTTGGGCCAAGACCTCAAATCTTGGATGGCGCCCCTACAAAACCCTCACAAACAGCGGTCATGAGACGGTTGGCAATGGCCGTCTGCGGTGGCAGTCTCAGGTTTCCTTCCTTCCACCCTTCAGGTGCCGGATCGCCGAGACCAGATACGCCCTTTTCCAGTGCCTCTTTGACCTCCTCGATGGTGAACCACTTGGCATCCTGCAGCTCTGGATCGTTCCCTAGATCAATCTTCTCGCCATCGCCAGGGTGGGCCTGGCCGATGGCGCCTATCATCAGGCTGGCAGGGAAGGGCCACGGCTGTGAGCTGTGAATGACCACACGGCTCAGCTTCACGCCGCTCTCCTCCCACACCTCACGCCGGACGGCCTCCTCGATGGACTCGCCCGGCTCGAGAAAGCCTGCCAGCGTGCTGTACCAGTGTGGAGGAAACCTCTTGTTCCTGCCCAGCAGGACCTTGGACCCGTCGGCTGATACAACGGCCACGATGATGGTCGGGTCTGTCCTGGGAAAGCAGATGTTGGAGACGCCGTGTCGGGATGCACATGGGCCTCGCTCTTTCAGCGTCCCGCCGGCCAGATCCGTGGGTGGACAGGTCCGCTTGCCTCCGGCGTTGACCGAGAGCGTCTTGGCTCCGCACTGCGCACAGAAGGGGTTTCGGGTGTTCCAGTCGAACATGGATCTCGCCTGCGCATATACAGCCGCTGTATAAAAGCGTGTTAGCCTCAAATGATCCTTATATCTCATCATCGATGGCGCGCGTGCCCCGTCAGAAAAAAGAAAGGCAGGCCTGGTGGGGAAGACAAAGAAAAAGTCTGACCTTCGCCATATGCCAGGTTCATCTGCCTCTGGTTTTTCGAGAAGGAGTACCCTTTCGCCTTCACGGCCTCGACCACCCTGCTTGCCTCCTCGGCGAGCTTCCCACGCTGCGAGACGTCAACCGCAAAGTATGGCCTGCCCTTGAACTCCTTGTAGCCGAAGGTGTCGCTTGTGCTCGGCGCCTGCAGCTTGTTGCCCTCGTCGATACCCAGCAGCAGGATGAGCGGCCTCTCCTCGTCGGAGTTGAAGCTCTTGATCAGCTCCTCCTCGCTCTTCTCGAACGGGTCCGGCCCCGTGAACCCTTTCACGTCCGAGTAGCTGACATAGCCCAGCCTGTTCTGGCTCTCGTCTACCAGGGGGGCGAGCTCGTTGAGGAGCAGAAAGCGCGTGGACGAGTGCGAGAAGGCGGAGCGCAGGAAGGGGTGGTCGGCTCGGAGGAAGCCGACGCGGTTGAGGGGGGAGCCGGCAAAGTAGTTTGCGATCTCGCGGCCGAACTTGGCGGAGAGCATGGAGGCGTCGTCGTCCACGGTGGGCAGGTCAGGTATGATCGACATGTTCTCGAGGGGGGGGGGGGGGGGAGGCGGGCTGTTTCCAGGAAGGTAAGTACCAAAGCAACTGGGGCCAAGAGCAGAGAGGGCGACGTCTCTCTCTCTCTCTCTCACACACACACAACAGGGTGGGATGCGGACGATACAACGCGGGGGACAAGAGCAGGGATAAGGTCAAAGTGGAAAGAAGGAGAACCGCTCTCCTAGCTGCGAGGGCAGAAAACTACTTTTGCGAATGACGGCTTTTGTGTTATGGACATCGTCATCGGCGGCGTTGGTGGGGATTTTTTTTCAGAGGGGCAGTTTGAGTACAGTATCTCCGATACGCTGATAAATCAATCTGCTGTGTTCTGCCGTCCAGCGGGGACCGAGGCTCTTTAGGATTCCGGCGCCGACCCGGCACCGGCGGGTCGGCGTTTGCCTTCTCACTCATTTCTCTCTCTTTACCACCAACCTTTTGCTGGTCGCTGGAAAGACAGTCTTTGTGAATAACAGAGCAGTATTTTTTTTTTTTTAAGAGTACCACCGGTTTTTTAGATTTCGCATTGTATGACAGATGCCGGTACCGGCTAGGCGTTGAGCTAAGATGAGATCAAGGAGAAGAAAGACGGCCAACCAACCAGTGAGACATTGAGGGATCTGACTTTGGTGCTCAATTGGAAAAAGCAAACCGAAATGTAAAAGGCCAAGCTGACAAGACCTCGAGGTCCAAAGAACTATATATACCAAAATAAATCAAGAAGCAACTCGGCAATCGAGTCCTGAGACAAGTATGCACCTCGAGATGACGACTTTCTCTCCCGTAACTCAACATGACTACTCAGTTTCTTCAGATAACGTAGCAGTTTACTCGGTGCCGTAGAAAGTTCCCAGCCTGTATAACCTGGCTTGGGTCCATCTCAGCCACGATCTGATCGATCTGTACACCCATCCGGCCATCCAGCCATCCATCTTTGTGCCCCCCCCCCTGCCCGCATCTGACAAGATCTAAGCCTCTGGGCGTCTGGGGCGTCCAGGTGGCCCTCTTCCTCTGGATTGGTGTGTTGCAGGCCACCACAGCGCCAGGCCAATAGGCGATAATAGACCCGCCTTCCCCGCGTTCTGTACCCCGGATTTTGGCCCAAGTTTTAGCGGCTGTCTAGAGGCAACCATTTTGATTTTTTTTTCTTTCTTTTTTTCCCTGTCTGTTGATCATCGCTGCAGGGGGAGTGGACGCTCGCCTCCGGGCTCGGAGTCTCCGTTAGAGAAAGCCAGCCAAGATCTACTACGGGCCAGAAAAGGCGTTACTATGTGAAGAGAAGAGAAAATTTCCTGCTTTTTTTTTTCTCCCCCATCCAAACTTACCATGGGATTCCTTCCCTTTCAAGGCGCCATTATCTTCTTCCCTCCTTTTTTTTTCCTTTCTTTCAGCCGTAGCCTGACTTCACTCTTTTAGTAGGCTCTAACATTTTAGCGACGTTCAAATAAATTAGTCTACAAACCTTTTGCTCCTGTCACTATCTCTTCATACGATCCCTTCCTGCATCCTCTCTCTCTCTCTCTTCTCTCTCTCTTTTCTTCTCTTCCTCTCCAAAAAAAAAAAAAAAAAGGTTCAGTCTCGATCACTCCAACGATCGAGAAAATCTGTCGTGATGGTGCCACCACCAGGGCCATTGAATCTTGACGTCGAGGCAATTTCTGGAATTTGCGGGTACGGTCTTTCCCCGAGATGATCACCTTTTCAACATGTCAACCCACCTTCTCTCTTTCTGCCTTGTTTCTTCCTTCTCTCTCTCTTTCTTTCTTTCTTTCTTTTTTTTGCTAACAATTGCTACGTGCTTTCCCACCTCTCCAGATCCATATCCATCGCCTGTTGGGTCGTCGTCTTCTCCCCCCAGATCATCGAAAACTTCCGCCGCTCCTCCGCCGACGGCCTCTCTCTCCAGTTCGTCATCGTCTGGCTGCTCGGCGATGTCTTCAACATCCTCGGCGCCGTCCTCCAGGGCGTCCTGCCTACCATGATTATCCTCGCCATATACTACACCATCGCCGACATCGTCCTGCTCGGGCAGTGCTTCTACTACAGAGGCTTCACGTGGAAGGACGAGGTGGTCGCGCCCCCAGACCAACAGAGAAAACGGATCCGTCCTCACGGGAACGGGCATGGGGCCCATGGGGCGCACGAGGAGAACGGGAATGGGAGCAACGGGTTGTACACGGTGCCCGACGAGCGGACGAGCCTCCTGGACCGCGCCGACCTGCGCTCACGACGCGGCTCGGACTGGTCCGACAGGCTCATCCACGTGAACCCCGTCGTGCCCATCATCGAGCCCTCGGCCCCGCCCCCACCGCCCTCGACCACGCTGCAGCGCGTGGCGTGGAACACCGTTGCCGTCCTCATGGTCATTGCCGCCGGCGTGGCAGGCTGGTTCCTGAGCCGCGGCCACGGGAGAGGAGGATCATCAGGCGGGCACGAGAACAATGACGACAACAACAACAATAACCAAGACCCACATCGTGATTTCCACTTTGACCTCTGGGGCCAGATCTTCGGCTGGCTCTGCGCGGTGCTGTACCTGGGCTCGCGCCTGCCGCAGCTGCTGCTCAACTACCGCAGGAAGAGCACCGAGGGCGTGAGCATGCTCTTCTTCCTCTTCGCCTGCCTCGGGAACCTGACCTATGTGCTGTCCATCTTCGCCTTCGACCCCAAGTGCCGGGACGACAGCGTGAACAACAACAACAACAACTGCCGGCCCGGCGAGGACGCCAGTCAGGTATATGGGCAGTATATCCTGGTCAACCTGTCGTGGCTGGCGGGGAGCCTGGGCACGCTGTTCCTGGACATGGGCATCTTTGTGCAGTTCTTCATATACAGTAGCGAGGACGGTGGCGAGAATGACGACGCCGAGAGTGTGTTGGAGGAGGGGAGCAGGGAGGATGACGAGTTGAGTATCGATGGAAATCGGTGGGATCAGAGGCCGGTCTTGGAGAGGAACCAGTCCGAATGGTCCAATTAGGGAAACTTGATTGCAAGACTTTTCTTTCTTTCTCCCACCATCATCCTCCTACCCTACCCCCCCCCTCCTTCTCTTCCCAACACTCTGACGGCTTGGTAGGAGTTACAACAAACCCGGTGGTGGCTCATCATCCTTCATCATTTCTTACACGGCGTTAGGAATAAAAGACAACAACAAGAAGAAGAAGAAAAACCAGTAGGGTAAAGAAAAAGGGCCGGTGGTTTTGCATGTTCGGCGGCGGCGGGCTTCAAAATGGAGGGGCGGGCACAAGCATACATAACAACAGGCGCGGGCGGGTGGAAAGTTCCTGGAACGGGTCGGCGTCTTTTTTTCTTTCTTTTTTTTCTCTTCTCTTTTCTTTTCTTCGCAAAATTTCAACCGGTATCTTGTTTGAGAAAGGGAGGGTTAGACCACGCTACTCCGATCTGAATTCCATTGCCCCCCAATCATCACTGTCTCGGTTCCAAAGATGTCTCTCGGGGAATATTTTTTGAGTCTGATCGAGATGATCGATTGTCAGAACCTACCTGCTCTCTGGGCGAAACGAGCTTTCCGGCATCCCTGCTTTTTTCTTCTTTCTCGAACTTGTCCCCCTTCCCCCCGTGTACTTGTGTGTGATGCCCGAAGGAGGGACACACTTTGCCTCCTCAGGCTCCGGCCTCTACTAGTAGAGTTTTCGTCTCCTACAGGACTTGGAACGTTCTTGTGCGTGCGTGTGTGTGTGTGTGTGTGTGTAAAGTGAGTGAGAGTGAGAGAGTGAGTAAATCTAGGATCCCTTTCTCGCGCGAGTAAAAAAGAAAAGAAAAAAAGTGATAACAATGTCGGTGGTGCCTCAAGCAGACAAAACTCCTTTGGTCTCTAAAAAAAACTCTATCAAAAGTCCTAGGTGCAACCTACATGTCCTGTAATCTACCAAACAATTGTAACAAATACACGAGTATCGAACAATAAAGAAGAAAAGTGTGATGAATCACCAATTTGGCCCCTCTGCCCCGAACGTACAGACAGCAACAACATATTCATCGCCATATCACTGCGTGTGTGAAGCCCTCCATCCTCTATCTCAAATCACGCCCCCATCCACGCATACACACTCCCCCCCCCCACCCTTCCTTTTCCACCTTTCTTTAACACCACCCAACGCGCCTGCCCAGGAAGCATATCCCAGACCCCAGCGCGGTGATGCCCGTAAAGACGATCAGGCTGCCGAACCCGCTCCCATATGCCAGGCCGGCCTCCCCCTTCCACGGCATGGCGTGGTACATGGCCTGGCTCATGGGGCCCGAGACCACATTCCCGATGCCCCTCCCGGCAGCGAGCAGGACGAAGACCATGACGGGATCTACGCCCTCGCTGTAGCCCTCTGCGCCCACGCCAGCCCCGATGGGCGAGATGGGGCTTTCAGGGTCGCTAGAGCTCGTGCTGGGGGTGGATAGCATATCCTTGCCGCTCACCTCGCGCATTACACCGGTCCAGGTGGTGCTGAAGCTCCCCGCGGACAGGCCATAGCTCACGCAGTAGAGGTAGACCATGACCATGTTTTGGGCACACCCCCACAGGAGGAAGGTGCCCAGGGTGGCCCCAATGGTCGAGACCATGACGCACGTCGTGACGTGGAAGCGGTCGATCAGCCACCCTATGGCGACGCAGCCAACCACGGCGGACGTGTTGAAGATGAGGATGCAGACAGAGGAGGCAAACTCGGAAGCGCCAAGGACGTCGCCGGCGAAGATAGGCACGTAGATGCCTGGGATATAGAACCCGATGGCCTCGATGGTGTTGGAGAGCTGGTACAGGATGAAGCGGCGCGAGACGGAGAAGCGCAGGTTGAAGGACCGCAGCGAGCGTACGGGCAGCGGTGGGATGCGTGGTTTGATGTACCAGGCCAGGGGCGCGGTGATGCCGAAAAGCACCACTGCCCAGATGATGATGGTCGTCTGGTAGCCATACGACTCGAGCAGGCGCTCGAGGATGAGCGGGAGCACCACGCCTGCCAGACTCGTCCCGGACCACATGATCCCGTACGCGAGGCCCTTGCGCTTGACAAACCATTCGTCAATGTACATGGTGCACGGTGTGTACGCGATGGCGCCGCCGATGCCATACACGACGCCCTGGGTGATGATGAGCTGTGTGACGTTGGTCGCCCAGGCGCTCACACAGAGGCCGCCGCAGAGGATGAGCAGGCCGATCAGGGGTGAGTACCTGGCCCACCGCGGATACATGCGGTTCAGGAGCAGAGCTGGGAGGCCCCCCAGGTACATCAGTCCTGAGCAGCAGGTGCCGATGTTGGCGATAGCCGAGGACCCCTTAAAGGGCTCAGTCCGGGCATAGTAGTCGCTCAGTATACCGAAACAGAAGCTGTAGCCTGGTGGAGAGGGGTGGGAAAGACGAAGAAACAAGAGGTCAGCAGTCATGTCTTTTATCTTTGTGGTGGCGGCGGCGAGGGCGATGGGAATTTTACTCACTCCAGACCAGCGCCGAGAGCACAAAGCATGCCAACAGAAACAGGTAGGCATGTTTTCCAGTGTCTGCAGGAGGTAGACAAGAAAGTCGATGATGCAGTTCCTCTGCCAGCCCGAAATCTCCACCGTGGCCTGCCCTGGCGGAGAAGGCGCTCTCATTGTCGGATGTCCTGGTCCTCAGAGAGGCCATGGAGATGGTACGTCTGGGCGCCATCTTCTTCTTCTTCTTCTTCTTTTTTCTTAATTTTTTTCCTTTTCCCAAGTTCCTTCTCTGATATATCTCCCACCTCTCTGAGTATCGAATGGAGTGAGACGCCTGCGACAGACGAATAGGGCCGATGTCTGATACACGAGCAACCCTAAGGGGGCAGAAAGGGCGGAGACGATATAAATATGAGAGACCGGGGTCTACATCAAATGCGAGGAAGGGAGCACGGCGGAGAGAGACATTTACGTCTGAAGGGGCGGGGGATCATTGAGGATGTGGGTCACGATGATCCCGTGAGAGAGAGAGAGAGAGAGAGAGAGAGAGAGCTGCGCGTGCAGAAAAGTTGGGAGAAGAAAGCCCTACGGCTGTCCCTAGATTGGCGAGGAGCCACTTGAGATTCCCAAGATCTTGTGCCCCAGCTTCTCCCCTGGTACAAGCGGACAGCAGAACCCCGTCCGCCCTCGAGGTACATACCATAGTACGTTCCCCGGCTCCACCACTTGACGGAGGCCCTTACCGTGACATGAAGTGTTTTTGAGAGGGGGGGGGAAGAAGGGGGAGAGGGTCACCCACCGCGAGGCAACTTTTAAGACACGAAGCTCAAATGGGATCTGCCCGCGGGACGAGTACTCCCAAAAGGTGGACGATCAGCATGCTCAACCCATTCCTCCGGTGTCCAGCTCCAACCATTGAACACATGGCTCCCGTCCCAGTTGAGGTCATGTCAACTTTGTTTGTGAGACAGTAGACACAAGGTGTTGAGAGTGATCGGCGACCTCGACAAAGAAGTGGACGGCCATGACTTATCGTGAGCCTCAACAGAGGCTATTTTTGCCTCACCCCGCGTGCTTCTCTGTTCTGTCTGTTTGTCTCTCTCCTGGAGTTTTTGCCTCCTCCTCCTCCTCCTCCTCCTCCTCCCCTTTCCTCCCTCTCCTTCCCCCCCTCTCCCTCCCTCCCTACGCAGATAAGGACGTCGTGGGGCCACTAGGCACTTCGCCAAACGACTCTGCTTATAGCAAGACACAAGATCTCAGATGGTGGATCGTGACATGCTGCTTTCCTTGGGCCTCCACACCGAGAAGTCACACCACATCGTTGCGACGGGGCCACCAGTGCTGCCACTCGAGGCTTCACGGTCCACCTGGGCCGCAGTGGCCGGCGACCTGGCCATTCGTAGCCGGAGATACGGTTCCCGGCTTCTCGTTTAAGACTATTCACGAAGCGACGTGTGTCGAGCGGCACGTCATCTTTGTGTGCCCGGCATTCCTGACCGAGGTGAGCGATAAAGCTTGCGCTGGATAGTTTCGTCTTCGTGCCCGTGGATGGCGGAATGAAGGTGATAAGTCGCGACGAGGAAAAAAGGGTGAGACAAGTTACGGATCGAAAATCCGAGCTTGGGAATCAAGAAAGAAGCAAGAGGCGGAAAGGAAAGGTGGAAACCTGAAAAAGAGCTAGGCGTTATTTTGTTTACCATTTGGCAACTGCCAGGGATGTCCCCCACACTTTCCTCTTTACTTTAACACCCCTCCTTAAGGCAAGCACGATCTCGGGGTTTAGATCAAGGGAAGCAGGGGAAGCAGGGGAAGCTACGATCTCCAGGATCACTCGTCTACTGAGGTACTTGGTACCTGCGGCCCTATGCACAGTGGCCGGCCGAGCAAATTCTACCGAGGTATCTCTCTCTCTCTCTCTCTCTCTCTCTCGGGGCCGCGGGGGAGTCTTCAGCGCTCTACTTCCACTGCAGCGGTGAGTACTTGCATAGTAGCTACTACTTCTCACTATCTCAGATCTTCATGTGAGACAACATACATGACAGCTTCACTGCTCTACGGCCGTATACTGTGTACTGTATTGTTTTATTTTTCTTTATTCTCCAAATAATTGATCCTCTACTATAGCAGATCTGCTTCTTGTCTTTGCTTACCATGGCGGACTCGGTAACGACCTTGGAGTATAAAGGCCGGGTCGC
Organism: Cryphonectria radicalis; assembly: GCA_014849355.1. Classification (NCBI taxonomy): domain Eukaryota; kingdom Fungi; phylum Ascomycota; class Sordariomycetes; order Diaporthales; family Cryphonectriaceae; genus Cryphonectria; species Cryphonectria radicalis. The sequence continues at coordinate 107,348 of JACWQW010000027.1, forward strand.
CGTCCTCACTATTCAGAATGAGGCCAAGCTGAACGCTCTGAGTCAACAACAATATTACGACATTGCAAAGAAACTCCGCGAAATTGCGACTCACGACGAGGTGTACATCACCGTCCTCCTAGCCAAGGGACGCTTCTTCTCCGCGTATGTTTGTTGCCTGCCCGTCAGGCCTGTCCTTCTCGGCCTGGCCTAGGCTCTTCTAAACCCCCCCTTCACGATCCCTTCATCTACCATCCCCGCGTCCCCAGCCTACTCATTTGATTTTTGTTTTTTCTTCTTCTTCCCCCCATCTCCTTCTCCTCTTCCTTCCTTCTCTTCCTTCCTTTTCTTCTTTGTGTCCTATCCGAAATGAAACCCCGAAGGCCAGGCCAGCTCCACAGCCCTTCCCGAGAAGCGTCTCATATTGGTCATTGACTCACAAGCTCTTCATTCCAGCGGCGCCGACGTCTCCATCAGCAGGGACAACCCCAAGGGCGATACCGACGTGCGCCAGCACTGGATGGGCTCCTTCGTCGTCAATAACCTCAACATCACGCACGCCTTCTACACGCACCCCAAAATCCTCGTTGTGGGTCTCAACGGCCCCGTCATCGGCCTCTCTGCCGCCCTCGTCGCTCATGCCGACTTCATCTACTGCACGCCGCACACGTTCCTCCTGACCCCCTTTAGCTCCATCGGCCTGGTCGCCGAGGGCGGTGCGTCGCGGGCCCTGGTGTTGCGGCTGGGGTACGCCAAGGCGAACGAGGCCCTCATCATGAGCAAGCGGATCCAGGCCAGCGAGCTGAAGGCGGCCGGCTTCGTGAACGCCATCTTCGAGACGGGCACTGGCGAGGGGGAGGATGATAGGTTCAACGCCATGGTGCTGAAAGAGGTCGACGAGAGGCTGGGCTCTCATCTGGAGGGCGATAGCCTGCTGGGCATCAAGAAGTTGATCAAGCAGCCCGAGAGGGATATCATCGAGACGCAAAACGTCAAGGAGGTGTTTGACGGCCTGGAGAGGTTTGTCAGCGGGGTCCCCCAGAGGGAATTCAGGAAGCTAGCGAGCGGTGAGAAGAGGCACAAGTTATAAGCGTCTGCTTCGTGGCAGCCTTCGTATCACGCTCCTTTTAGATGTGTATTTTTTTTCTTCTTCTTCTTCCAAGAAGTCACAGCGCTGTAGTTATGAGGCATTGCAGGTCCTATGTAGGTATTTTATATCACTAGCTGAGCAGACCAAACAACAGGCTGCTCCTCTTCCAGTACTCCTGCGAGGCCTTGTTCAGCCGTTGACGTGCCGAGGTGTCCTCAATCTCCGTCCCCTTCCACACAGCCTCTTCCAGCGCCTTGAGCTCATCCGCAGGGAGGGAGCACCTTAACAGGCCAATGTCGAACAGCCACCGAACCAACAGGTCCTTGCGCAGCTTCTCAGTCACGACCTTCTGGGCGGCCTCCTCTGCAACCTGCTCTGTCTTTTCCGTCTCACCCCCCTGCGTTAGTCCATCGCTACCGCCCTCTTTATCCGTCTCGCCGATGGCAGTGAGCTCTTCATCCTCCACTTTCGCCTCCCCTTCTTCTACCGTAGACTTCTCATCCTCCACTGTAGCGTCGTGGGATTGCGCGAGGTGGGCATCCAAGGCCTGTGTCCAGCGGTTCGAGAGCTCCTTGCCCACAAGATCTTTTAACATAGAGACAGCTGCTGGGCTCCAAAGGTCCGTCCCGGCATCGCTCATGGCCATGATGAGACTCCGCAGCAGGTTGAAGACGCCAGGAGACGGGGACGTCGGCAGCTCAGGGCTTCCCTCCCACAAGCTTCGGCCAACAACCATCTTCCGCGCGAGGGCGTTGCTCGCAAAGTCGTCCACGGGCGCGCTCGCCACAGCAGATGCGATCTTCTCTTGCAGCGAGGGGACCATTTCGAGCCCAAAGCCCTTCACGGCTTCCAGCTTGGGCAGTTTCGCCCGTGTGTCTCGCAGTATCCGCAAGAGATAGATGGCGACCTTGCCGGTCTTGTCCCCGTCCGCGTGGGCTGTCCACAGCTCAGACAGCTGCTTGTCAAGATCTCTAAAGGCCCTCTCCAGCGCCACATTCAGCCTCTGCTGCAGCTGCGCCGGATCGTCCCGGCTCAGAGCCTGCTGCCTCTGGTCGATGGTCTCCTCGTCCTCGATCTCGTCCACGTCGTTATCCCACCTCTGCCTCTTCAGCTGCTCCACCACCTGCTCGACGTCATCAATCACCGAGGCCCACGACTTGTACCCGGTGACCGCCCGCGCGACGGCGTCGTTGCGCCCGTACAGCCGGCCGATCACGTCCTGCGAGAATGGGCCCGCGCCGTGGTGCAAATCCATGTCGAGCGAGCCCACGTCCCAGAGCCGCTGCTGCGCATCCGTCACGCCCGCGCGCCAGACCTCGAGGGTGGACGCGACCTCGGACCCGACGAGGCGTAACTTGTGGACCTTGGCATCCAGCACGCCCATGACGTGCGCGTTGATCGTCTGGCGCAGCTTGTCGAGCATCACGGACGGGTCGAAGCCGCGCGCCTTGCCGCCGTCGCGTATCCAGAGCTGCAGCACCTCGGTGCGCATCTCCGTCAGGGCCTTGAACTCGGTCGTGCGGTCCAGCGTCTTCTCCAGCCCGGCGAGCAGGACCTGGCTGCCCTTGGACGACCAGCTTGTCAGCATCTCAACGGCCTGCTTGCCGTCTAGATCGTCGTGCGACATGGACGGCCTGAAGTCCCGTATCTTTTCGCTGCACCAGCGCTCGTAGATGTCTAGCCGTAGCCCTTCCGTCTCGCGTAGCGATGGGCTAGATAGGAGAGCCTCTCTCTTCAGGGACGCGATCGCCTCGGCGAGCTTGTTGGGTACAAGGAACTGTACATCAAGTATGGTTTTCGTGTAGAGCTCCAGGCCCCTCACCACATTCGCGGTGCTCCTGTGTTCCTCGACGTCGAAGACCGATGCCATCGCGCTGCCGCGGACGTCGAGAAAGTGTCGAACAACGTCGCGTGTCCCAGAGTTGGTAGCCAGGCTGTACGCACAGAGAGCCCTGAGAACTAGATGGCGGCTCGTCGTCTCGCCCACGGCCTCCAGTACCCTGTCGGTGCTCTTTCGCAGCCGTCTCCGAAGCCTGTCCAGGCTCTGGATCGAGGCTTCAACCGCCGCCCTATCCTGAACATCAGGCTTGCTCGCATCAAAGCTCCTGGCCAGAAGCCGTCCCAGCACCAGCACTTTTGCCGCAACCACCAGCTGTTCCCCGTCCACCACCGCCTGGGTGTAGTCCCCCTTCCTGCTGGAGCTCTTCAACAGGCGCGCCAGCACAAGGACGCACCCGGCCAGCATCTTTGCCCTCGCCGCACCCCCCAGGTCCCTCCTCCCGCTCCCGCTCTCCACCACGCCCTCGCGCTCCCCCGTGAACCTCGCGAGCCCGCCGACCTTGCCTCCCACGACGCCCCTCCCGCACCGCGAGCCCATCGTCCCCAGGATCCCCTGCACATCGTCCATATCGCCCTTCATGCGCACGATAGCATCGGCCGTGCCCAGCAGCTCGCGGTAGCTGCCGCCGACCTGCGTGCGGAGGCGGGCCTTCTTGTCATCGATGGCGAGGTGGATCTGCTTGTGCAGGGTGCGGATCTGCGGGAGGGTGTAGGAGGGGAGGGTCTGCCCGGAGGAGGAGGGAGCAGCCGAGAAGATCTGGGCGGATGAATTGAGGGTCGTGAGGTCGACATCGGGTAGGTTTGCGGCCATCTTGAGGGTTGGTCTGGAGTGGGTCGACGATGGAAGAGCGTTGGGTTCGATTTGAGGATAGCGGGCGATGTCGTCGCGAGGAAAGTGAAACGTGTCGAGAAATATTATTGTATTATCATTTCTTTTTGAGGTATGGTCGGGATTGGCCCAGATACTTAGGTCTGGGTGAGGTTTTGTTGCACTTGTTTGTTTTGGTTGCGTTGCATGGCTTCCGAATCTCGCACGCATGCTGTCATCTCAGTGCAGAGCAGCTAACTAAGCCGAATCGGCACCGGCTGGCCATACATACCCTCCTCCGCAAGCAGCACCACCTACAGTCTAAATAAAATAAAATGAAAATGTTAACTAAATGAATAAAGCAAAAATGAAAGAGAGAGAGGTTCGTCTGTTTTGTATAAATTCAATGAGAATGCCATATAATGTATTTGGCTCTCTACAGCTTGACACTCTTGATGAGTCCCGTCTTGATACCTGTTGTCTCTCCCTGGTATCCTCCTGGACCTTCTCCCCCCTTGTACACAGCCTTCATGCTCCTCAGCTTCTTCTGCTTCTCCTCGTACTTCTTTCTCTTCTTCACTCTCGGGTTGCGCACGTCCTTCTTCCTCTTCGGCGCCAGACCCTTGTTCTTCTCTATCTGGTAGTTGATCTTCCGCTTGCCATCCTCGCCGACCGTCTGCACCTCTACCACGCGGTCCGCTATGCTCGCCGCCGCCAGCGCCTCCTTGCGCGCGGTCTTGTCATCCTTCTTGGCTTTCGTGCGATGCGCAATCATGTCGTAGTAGTCGTCCTCGTTGTCGCGCACTTGCTTGGCCACCTGCTCGTCGCCGCTGCTCTCGTCATCACCCAGCGCGGTGCCGTGCTTGGAGTCCTTCTGGCCTCTGCGCTCGGCCTCGGCGTTGAGTCGGGCAGCACGGTCCCTGAGACGCTCACGGTACGGGATATCCAGGTCACCACCGGCGTCACGTCCTGCATCAGCGCGGCGGCTGGCCTTCTGGACAATCTGCGACGTGTAGAACCGCAGGCTCTTCTTCTTTGCCGCCTTGTCAGCAGCTGTCCCTGCATCCAAGGTCTCCTCCTCGCCAAAGTCAGAGTGGTCGCCTGAAGCCGGCTTGACAGTCTTGGCCTTCTTGGCCCTCTTCGTCTTCGTGACGAGACCGTCCAGATCGGCTAGCGATGCCTCAACTGCCTTCATCTTGGCCAGCCTCTCCTTCTCTGCCTTGGTCTTCTTCTTCTTTTTCTTCTTCTCGCTGTCGCCATTGACTTCGGCCTTCTTGATCTGCTTGAGCTCCAGCTCGGCCGTCGACATGTCCCCCTCCTCGGCAGAATCCATTTCCATGTCGCCAGCCAGCTCCGTGACAGACTTCAGGCTCCTGATCTGCTGCCAAGCCTCCCTGCAGCTCACCAGGGTCTCCATGACCTCATGGTCCCGGAGTTCTGCTGGGCTGAGCGGGACTTGAGGCTCGCTCGACTCTCGCGATGGTGATGTCAACACGGCGAAGTAGCTCGCAAGCGCCGCGACGTAGCACCCCAGAATCCAATGCTTTGCCACTTCCAGGGATTGTGCCGGCTTGCCCCGTGCCTCTTTTTGTGACTGGGCAAGTTGTGGTTGCAGCCGCTCAAACTCCTCGACGAGAGGCACAAACTCGGGGTATCTCGCCTGCAACAGCCGATACCTCTCAGCGGGGCCCATAGCATCCGTGACCTCGATATCCTTCAACTCCTCCGTGACGACGTCGGCCTCGTCCTGCGCCTCCTCCGCCGGCGCGACCCACTCGTCCTCGTCGAAAATGAAATCGGCCTCGTCCATATCAGCCAGCTTCTTCTGCTGCAGCCTCTTCGCCTCGGCCTCCTCTTCTAGGGCATCCGCCTCCGTCTCGATGGCGTCGGCGTTGTAATACTCTTTTTTTGAGTCACCCCACCAGCCCTCATCGCCCCCCTCATCACCAGCTTGTTCCTCCTCCTCCTCATCGGCAGCCCCGCCTGCCTTCTTCTTGATCTTTTTTGCCTGGGCCTTGGCGGCCTTCTGCAGCTCCTGGTACTCATCTTCCTCATCAGAATCGGAGGAGTCGTCCCCCCGGAGGACTTCTTCGTCGGATGCTTCGAGGAATTCGTCTATCTGGTCGTCTGTGCGAGCACGCTTGGATCGTGGCTCATCCTCGAGCATGATCTTATCCTTGTCGAGGAAGTACTGCTCCTGGTCGTCGGCGACATCCTCGTAGCTGCGGATGGCGAGGCGCGCATCGGCGGGGTTGAGGTCTCTGGGGCCTGATGGCCCCGAGGCGCGCGTCGCTTTTCTCTTCTTGGCCATGATTCGTAATTCCCTCTATTTCTCCGAGGAGGGAATTTGAATGGGAGGTTTGGCGTTTCAGAGAAAAAAACACACGGGCTTGGTCGGCAGAACTTGGGTTCGGTTGGACAATTGATAACCAAAAAATTTCCAGGGCCTTTGGAAAGGCAAGGCCCCCGGGGCGGTTCCACTAGAAAAAACTTATCGATAAGAGTCGCTACCCGCCCACGCTCGCCTCTATTAGTACATGCAGGGGGTGCTACGCCAACGACATAGTACTACTGCGGTACCTTCTCTGCTACTGTAGATATATCACATGCTCAAGTACACAGCGGTAACAGTAACTAACCCTCATGGTCCTCAGCCTGTCGTTCATAGAAGACTCTCCTCACTACCATCACATTTCATCCCCTCACCCTCGTGTTACCCTGGGAAATTTTAGGGCCAATCAGGACCACACCACGGCTCAGCTCCCTTCTGATAAATGAGACGTGGCGGTTGGGGGCTTGTTTGCGCAAATTGGCCAGAGTAGGGACACAACAACTCTTCTTACCTGATCGACAGGACCGCTCTCGCTCAACTGGGTTGTCGGACCTAACACTTTGCCTTCTGCTGGTGTTGAGCGAGGTTATGGACTACATAAAGTCAGCCAAGACGTCTCATCTGACTGCGGCTGCTGCAGGTCTCTTGGCCGTCACCATCGCGTCCACCATGGGTTTCCTCAGCAAGAATCAGATGCCCGTCGAGGGCAAGGTACGCCTGGCCCCTCAACACTTTCCATGCTTGAGATAGTCAAATGACTGATCTGAGAGGTTCGAAAACATGAATATAGACTGTCCTCATCACGGGAGGTTCCGAGGGTATGGGACTGAGCGTGGCGTGCCAACTGGCTGCCAAGGGAGCAAACGTCGTGATCATCTCACGCAGCGCCGAGAAGCTCGAGAGGGCGCTGAAGCAGGTCGCGGTAGGTAGCTGGAAGCTCCTCTTGTGATCCCTGGTAGCCCCGGAAGCCCTGTGGCTGACATGTCTGCCCTACGTCTTACCAGGCTGCCGCCAAGTCACTCTCACAACGCTTCCACTCCATTCCATGCGACGTCTCCCAGCCCGACTACGCCCCCTCCGTCGTGTCCCAGGTCACGGAGTGGAACAAGGGCCAGGCCCCCGACATAGTCTGGTGCGTGGCTGGGACGAGCACGCCGATGCTCTTCCACGACGACCGCGTCATGCCCGAGATGCGCCGCGAGATGGACATCAACTTCTTTGGCGCCTCCGAGATGGCCCACGCCGTGTTGCGTGCGTGGTGGTCCCCGGCCAACCGGTTCCCCGCCGACCAGCCCAAACACCTCATCTTCACGGCGTCGGTGCTCGCCCTCTACGGCGTGGTGGGCTACACCACCTACAACCCTTCCAAGTGGGCCCTACGCGGCCTCGCCGACACTCTGACGCAGGAGGCCCTCCTGTATCCGGACCAGCCCGTCAAGATCCACGTCGTCATGCCGGGCACCATCCTGTCGCCCGGCTTCGAGCACGAGCAGCGCGTCAAGCCCGAAGTCACGATCCAGCTGGAGAAGGACGATCCGCAGCAGACCCCGGACGAGGTTGCGCGGAAATCCATCGCCGGCCTAGAGGCGGGTCAGTACTACGTGACCGTCGCGCTGCTGGGCCATCTGATGAGATGGGGGTCGCTGGGGAGCGCGGCCAGGAACAACGCACTGGTCGATACCATCATGATGTGGATCATGACCCCCATCTGGTTGATCGTGCAGGCCGTGTTGAACGGTGATATCAAGAAGTTTGCCAAGACCAAGGGGCACCCGAGTACATATCCTAGGAAGGAATAGGTGCGGCTATAAATAGCCATCCACTCTCTGTGATAGAACGTAATATTGAATTTCGTACAAGTGACGATGAATGATCTGTAAGGTTACAAGTATTATGGTATAGCATGGTATTGAATGTTACGTGGGAAATAAGCCCCGTGATTGCTTGGAGATACCCATCCAAAGACACCTTGGTCAGTACGCTGAGGAGGATTTTTTTCTCATCTATTTTTATTTATTTATTTATTTTCTTTTTTCTTTTTATTTTTTATTTTTATTTTTTCTTTTTATTTTTTCTTTTTATTTTTTCTTTTTATTTTTTATTTTTATTTTTTATTTTTATTTTTTCTTTTTATTTTTTCTTTTTATTTTTTATTTTTATTTTTTATTTTTATTTTTTATTTTTATTTTATTTTATTTTATTTTTTTTTCTTTTTTCTTTTTTTGGAACTGAAATATCGGCAGCAAATACATGAAATATATCTCATAGTAAAGAGTAGAGAGCATCAGGTTCGAATGAGGGAGTGGAGGAAACCATACTGACTTTGCCTTGCTTGACATTCTTCTTGGATCATCGCCAGAACCAACCCGAGGATCTGCCTGCAGTGCCTGCAGTGCCTACAATCTTGTCCTTCTCATCCTTCTCATCCTTCTCATCCTGGCGAACGACACCTTGGGACTCGATCCGCCCTGCCTGTGTCGAGGCCTGATTCTCCTTGTCAGAAGAAGGGTGGACGCTGTATCGAGACTCCCGGCTGACTTCGTTGCCATCCTTATCCAGTGTCCGAATCTCAGTCTTTTGGTGGACGTAACCAAACATGTCAACGTGCTGGGTCGTTGATCTAATCGTTGTGCCGTGCGACTCGTCATGAGCCACCACCTCCGTTTGTGGTGGCTGCCCCGCCTGCGATCCTGTCCAATGTGCAGCAGGCCAGGAAGTCTCAGCGTCTTCATTCTTTCGTGCACCATCCGTCATGGCCTTGGCGAAGGTTCTGAACGACGTATCCGCCTCTGCCACAGCGCTTTCGATAGCGGAGAAAAGATCATCCTCGCTCGCAGGCTGTTGCTTCTTCTGCGGTACCTTGTCATCATCGGTCCTCAAGAACCCATCGAGGTCGAACATGTCCGATACGTCCTTCTTGAAATCCTCTGCCACCTGCTTCACCTCGCGAAAGATGTCGGCGAAGTTGAATGTGAAGTCTTTGTCCAACTTCTTCATCGTCTCCTTCTTCCATTCCTCAAGATCCGTCTGGCATACCTCCTCCTTAAGCTCCTGTGCCATCTGTTCCACCTGGCGAACAAAATCCGCCGGGTTGAAGGTGACATTCTTATCAAACTGCTTGAGCAGGTCGTTCCTCCTGCTTTCGAAGAACTCCTGCTGTCGTCTCGCCTCCTGCAGTTCCAGCTCCGCAGCCCGCCTCCGCCGCTCGCCAAACCACTGCTCCACCGACCTGGGGCGCTGCCCCACTGCCTGCTCCTCGGTTGTTGCGGTTGTAACTACTTCATGGCGTTCCTGGCCGAGGTTCAGGTCGGCCGCTGGCAAGGGGTTCTGCAGCAGACCGCGGTTCACGAGGCGGTTTGCCCAGAACAAGGTGGGCTCCTCGCCGTGCCTGAAGGCCCTCTTGACGATGCGCTTGTATTCGGCGTGCTTGCGGAGGTCCATCAGGGGTTGGTCGGCAGCGGCTGCCAGGAGGTCCTCGAAGGCGTCCTCGTAGCCAAAGAGGCGGCCATGGCCGGCGGCGATGTCGATAGGCAGGTCATTGGGCACTGGTTGGGGCAGGTGACGCAGGTTGTACGGGGAGTAAGGCGAGGACTGGGCCCAGTCATTCCAGTACTCTGTCGTTGTTCGGATATTGCTGCCCAAGGGACCCAGTGTCATTGCTTCCGTGCTAGAAGGCAGACTCGAAGTTGCACGGGATGCTTCGGTATGCTCGGAGGCGGTGGATTGATGCATGGGAAGAGGATCTGGCTGGGCTGTTGTTGCGACACGATCTGTCCCCGGCCCTCCTGTTAGGAGCGACAGGCCACTTCCTATGCGTGCGTCAACATGCTGCCTAAATCTGATGAAGGGATTCTTTGGCGATTGGGGGTCGTTGTCGTCAGGCATTGTGCTCTGCTTTCGATGGTAAGGGAAGGAATTCGGAATGACCCGACGGCTTGTAGAGTATACAGCAGAGCAGTGCTGGTTACTTAAGTACCTCAGTTAAGTAGGCACACACGGGCTACTTAGTGCTGATCCTCAGGCGATCAACCGCCGACCGGGGACCTGACGCCCCAAACGTCACTGGTCAAGCAAGTCACGAGCCACGGAGCAACCAGCACCTGTTTTCGAAGGATATAGTCCTACACAGTATCATGCTGCGATGCTCAAGACCAATAGCCTATACTATGATATACGTCTTAGCGAGGAGCTCTCAAGGTAACCCAAGGCTTCGAAAGAGCGATGATCATTAGCAAAAGAGGTGCCAGAATCTGATGCGTGGATGTGCAACAATGACCAGGATGAGTCACTGAGGCAGCACTTTTGTGAAAATTTTGGCATAGACAGAGATGCTCGAAAAGGATTTGACAGAATTCAGAAAAAGTCTAGACTGGCTGGTTGAGAATGCGAGCAGTTGCTAATAAGCCATCCCTAGGAGGTGCAAGGTTCTGGGCGAATACTTACTTGAGTACTTTGGTATTTGTTTTTCGAGCTGTCTACATTTTCTTGTCTTGTAGATTGTCAGTTTCAGGGTGCAAAACCAAGGTGACGAGGTCTTTCTAGTAGTTCACAACATAACCAAGTCCAGACCTACAACTTTATGTTCTGTTAGCTGCTGGCGAAATCCCATGTGTTGCTTCCCGGGTGCCCGGGCACACCGGGTTCACATGTCAACAACCACTGCGGCCCCTCCCGCGAGTGGGGTTAAAGGCACTGTTTCCACAGGCTGGCTAGGCTGTGTTGTCTCCGTCTCCTCGACCAACATACTATATAATACAATGCTATAGAATTCAACAGGGAGGACTCACAAAAGCATCATATACTCCAAATATTTCTCAGAGACCTAGTTGTACCTCTCCTCACTATAGAAATCCCTAGCAGTAATCCTTTGAACCCCTCTGCACTGTCCATGTAATAATGATGCGAGGCTTTATGAAATGTTCATCCAAATCTTGCAAGTGTCAAGCAGCACATTCCTGATTATACTTACTTGCCCATGCTGGATAGAATGGTGTTTCTTGTTACCAATCGGGTGGACATACTGTGAGGCTCTCATCTCTGTCTTATTCTTCGCTGCTGCTGAACCGCATTCAGAGCAAAGGATTCTCACAGCAAGACAGTACAATGTATCTCGAGTGCATCTTGCTGCATGGATCCTAATAAACAGATTGAAGCTTGTGGCTCTTCCTCTAGATGAAAAAATCATATTGGTGTCGAATGCTTCATAAGAGTACTACTTATGACACATCCATAAATGCTGACCCCCCTTGAGAACTTTATGTTATACACACTCGGAATGTCCGTGGTGCAATGTAATGTAAATGGCTGAGTTGTGAAGGAAAAAAATGAAGGAAAAAAAGTTCAGTTTACGAGTTTCCCAGGCCGCTCGGGCCGTTCCAGGGTCCTTCCGTGATGCCCCGGCACAGGCCCAGGCATCCATGGCAGCGGCTCTTCAGGGGCCCGTTGACCGAGCCTAGCAGTAGCAACTCCCCCCCTCACCCCCTATGGAAGAGCCCACTGCGCCCTACGTATTGCCTAGTACTCTCTCTACCAGGCACCGCCAAGGTGGACATGACGGCATCGCATGGCATGGGTTTATGCAGCCCAACTCGAGGCCTTGATCTGATCTGACAGACCCCGATGATAAACCTCCCTCCCTAGGCCAATCGAATACTTTCTGCCCATTGACGACGACATTCGAGCTTTAGCTGCAGGCACATCTTCTGCAATCCATCTTTTCTCCTCCACTCTCTGTCTCTCGGAGCTGATCAGTTTCCATTTCGGATCTCGTGATTTTTTTTTCTTTCCCCTTGGACATTCGGGAATTGAAGATATCCGTGCATTTGCTGGACCGTGTTTCATTTCTCTTCCTTCGGCTGTCGTCATCTATTCTTATCGACATTTGTACTCAATCCGCCGTGTCTGATTAAACTTTCCCCCTTCTCGGCCGTCTCGGCTCCAGAGAGCGACCTTTTCCCCCCTCAACACCTTCGCAGAACGACAGATACTTTGCCGTGCGACCAGACCACTCTTGCTCTTCACCAACCTCCAATCCGCGAGGATTGAGCATCCGGAAAGTCGCGACAGTCCGCCCTCAGCACCACGTCTACCCATGATACGACCCAGATCCAGACGCTACTCGAGTCCTCGGCCAGCCGCGACTGACGGCCTCTGAACGGCCATGTACATACCGACGCTGTCCTCCCTGCCCGCTCGAACCATCCCGGACCTAATACCCTCCTTTGCATCCTCAAATTACCTCTTCGACGACGGTGGCGGCGGTGGTGATGGCTCTCCTGGCGACGCTGCGAAGAACTGGTCCTCCATCATCGGGATCACCACTGCGATTGTAGGCAATATCTTGATCGCCCTGGCCCTCAACGTCCAGCGCTATGCCCACACCCGCCTGCACAGCGAGCGCAAACGAGCTCGCGAGCGCGCCAAGCAGGCGCTCAAGAATGCGAAGAACGGCGGCGGTTCAGCGCGCGGGTACGGATCCCTCGACGAGGCGGGCGACGAGAGCACCAGGGCCGGCAGGGATGGGGACGACGGCGCGGGCGAGTCGGACCCTCTGACGCGGTCGTTCCGCTCCGAAGATACACAGTGGTCCGAGAACTCTGACGACGACGGGATGCCCAAGGCGCCCTCGACGTACCTCAAGTCGCCGTACTGGTGGCTGGGCCAGATCCTGATCACGGTGGGGGAGATGGGGAACTTCCTGGCATACGGCTTTGCGCCCGCGTCGATCGTCTCGCCGCTGGGCGTGGTGGCCCTCATCTCGAACTGCGTCATCGCGCCGATTTTCTTCAAGGAGAAGTTCAGGAGACGGGATTTCTGGGGTGTCGTCATTGCCGTAGGCGGCGCCGTCACGGTCGTTCTGAGTGCCAACACCCAGGAGACGAAGCTCGACCCGCATGACGTGTGGGAGCACATCACGACCATGGGGTTCAAGACATATATGGCTGTGACCTGCGGCCTGATCATTCTCCTCATGTGGCTGAGCCCAAAGTATGGGAACCGCACCATCTTGATCGATCTTGGCCTTGTCGGCCTATTTGGTACGCCAGTGCTGTCCCTGCTCTGCTTGAGGTTCTTGAGGTTCTGAGAAACGCTGACGAGATGCTCTAGGCGGCTATACTGCCCTCTCTACCAAGGGTGTAGCATCTATGCTATCATCCACATTATTAAGAGCGTTCACCACACCAGTCACGTACGTCTTGATAGCGATCCTACTCGGAACAGCCATCATGCAGGTCCGCTATGTGAACAAGGCCCTGCAAAGGTTCGACTCGACACAGGTTATACCGATCCAGTTTGTGTCTTTCACGCTGTGCGTGATCATCGGAAGTGCCGTCCTCTACCGCGATTTTGAGCGCACGACCGCAGACCGAGCCGTCAAATTCATTGGCGGCTGCTTTCTCACCTTCTTTGGTGTATTTCTCATCACCAGCGGCCGGCCGCCGGCAGACGGGGACGAAGATGAGGAGGTACTATCCGACGAGGAGGATGTCGAGGAGACCATCCGTCTCGCAGAGCAGGATACGCCCGCGGCTCCGTCACCCGAGGTACAGAGGCGTCGCAACAGTGATGGTAGGAGCCGACGGTCATCACGTGTGAGCTTCATGGATGCCGTCAACAAACCGCTGGCAGTCCTCGCGGAGACGGGCGTGCCGACACCCAGGTCTCAAGGAGGTGCGAACTCGAGGACATCGCTTCTCACGCCAAACGAGGCCCAAGAGTCGGCACCGCTCCTGCAAACACCACCACGCGAGCCGCTTGTGCATCCAGGGATCCACCAGGCCCTGTCAACAGACTCTGCAGTCACAATATCAAGCAATACCCCCATGCACTCGGAGCCTTCAACTCATCCTGGATCCCCGTCGAACCAGGACACTCCGATATTAAACGTCGCCTCCGACGTCAACGCAACGCCGCGGCCCTCCACATCGGCGCCTCGGTCACGACTTCATCATTACAGCAGCCATATTTTCTCACCTTCGCCCTTCGACTCAGCCGTCAGGGGCCTGGTCCCTTCCACCTTGCTGACGGACTCACCCTCGGCCAAGCGGCCGCCATCGCGAAGGCGGCTTAGCCGGCCCAGCCTGCGGAACAGCCTGTTCGTGCCGCAGGATGAGCTCGAGCAGGACCAGGAGGAGGATGTGGGCATCATGAGCGCCATCGAGCGGAGCCGCACGGCAGATGGTGAGTTTGATGGGGAGTCGCCCATCGACGGCCCCAAAAAGAGAGGGTTTCGGAACCGTGCAAAAAGCTTGACGCATGCTGTGGGTGATCTCTTTGGGGTCGGCGCGAAATCCGATGCAGACAGGAGTGAGGATGAGGAGCAGGGCGGTGATCGGAGGCAGGGCAACCACAGCACGGAGACGTTGTGATTTATCTCATTCGGAAACCAGGTGAGGAAGAGCACCTCACATTTGGATATAGAAATGCATCCTCGGAACGGCTGGATGCAGAAGCTCGCAAAGGGAAGGCGTTAAACGGGTCAGCGGATCTGATTCTAGTTGGTGTTCATATGAGCCTCTTTTTTCCTCATTTCATTTTTTTCTCTCCCCCTGGGCCTAACATCGTGGGCGTGGGTAAAGCTGTGTTATTTTGTACAAGTGTTGGATATCGCCAAAAAAAGAAAAAATTCCATAGCATTTGTGGCTGGACATCGGCAGATGTCTTCTGTCGTTAACATAATATCATCTCGAGACACCCATCTCGTCTTGTCATATCGCATTTCGGCCTTAACACCTCGAAGCCCAACCCCAAGTCGATCAACTAATCACAGCTGCACGCTCTCGCCTCACAACTTCCCCCCAGCCTCCCTCCTCCTCGTCGCCGCACTATCATACCGCCTCCCCTCGTCATCCTGCTCCCTCACCGACAAATCCGGCAGCACAGCCGGCATGATCCGCCGCGGGCTCGCCCCCGGCACAACCGAGTACCGCGAGAAGTCAGTCACGCCGCAGTAGTCTCTCAGAAAGTCTTCGTCGAGGAGCAGCTGGCCGTTGACGACGGGGGCCGGGGCGCGCAGAATGGCGAGGATGGCGTCGGAGAAGATGGTGGGCCTGCGGAGGTCGGCGGTTTCGGCGGGGTTGGTGCGGGCGAAGCGTTCGGTTGCTGCGGACTGTATGGACTTTGTTGTTGTTGTGGAGCAAACGTCAGCTCGAGGTTTCTTGAATAAAAGGTCTTTTGTTTCTCGAGAAGAAAAGAAGAAGAGAAGGGACACAAAGAAAAAAAAAAGAAGAAAAAAAACTCACCACAGCAGGCCAGATACTCGTCGCCGCACAGCCGCCCTCCCCCACCAGGCCCTGCCGCTCAAGGTCCATCCCCAGCCCCTTGGTCAGCACGCTCATGCCCACCTTCCCCATAGCATATGCCGTCTTGCCTCGAAAAAAGCGGCTGTAGATGGGCGGGCTGACGATGACGATGCGCCCGTTCTGCCGCCGCAGGGTGAGATGGGGGAGGCAGGCCTGCACGGCGCCGTAGAGGCCCTCTATGTTGACGCGCTGCATGAGCTGGAAGCGCTTCATGGGGGTGTCCTTTACGGAGGCCCACCAGATGGCGCCGGGGTTGTAGATTAGGACGTCTAGGCGGTGGTATTTCTTTGAAGAAAAAGAAAAGGGGTGTTGTTAGTATGAGGTTGGATCTTTGGGCGATGGGGCAAGAGGGAAGCAAGAGTTCGCGCAGGTCGGGAAGGGCAGGAAATCGAAGGAGGAGAAAAGAAGAAGGTTTTCTGTCATACTAGGACAATCTGCTCGACCAGCCTCTCAATACTCCCAAAGTCCCTGACGTCGACCGCAATGGCGATGGCCTCACCACCATCTTCTCGGATCTCCCTCTCGACGGTGCTGATGGTGGACTGGGGTGAGTTGGGATCGGGTGGGAAAGGCGTCGTCGAGGAATAAGCATCACTGGTGGACTTGGCTGCAACGACGACTATGAAGAAGTCGATATCAATACCCTGCGGGAACGGAGAGAGAGAGAAGAATCTCATGTATATATCTTCCAGCCCTTATCTCTCTCTCTTTCTTCTTCTTCTTCTTGGTAAACTTACCTCTGTAGCCGTTTCTAGCCAGATCAATTGCTACCTGTCTTCCTATTCCCCTCGAGGCGCCAATGACCAGAGCTACAGGCTTCTCTTGAGACATGGTGACTGCGGGTGGGGGTGGAGGTGATCGTGCTCGTGATCGTGATCGTCCAACATAGCAATAAAACCTACCTACCAGACAAAATTACCTGCCAGATGATCTTGTCTGGTAGTTGAGTAGATATTATATACATACTATTCATACTCGTCGGCGCTGTCCTCAGGTATGCTATGTACTACTTAGTGCCCGTCGTTGGCTGCCTCTAGGCTGATTACTGATCAGGCATAGTGCTGTGGTCGCTAATACTGAGTGGCCAGGGGTTGTTGCAGTGAGCCGAGGCATGCTGTTCACTTGAACTAGTACTGTGTAATTGATACCGGGAAACCATCCTTCTCTTCAACAACTTCCAGGCTCGCATATCCTTTCTTGTTTTACTTTCCCCACAACGTTCCATTGCGTTTGAGCTTGCGTTTTAAGAATGGGTGGTAGAATCGAGTGTTATTTTGATCTTGGTGAGGATAGGATTGCCTTCTCTCGTCCTTTATGCATACTACGTGTGGCACTGCTGACGAGGTGCTCGTCCAACCACCAGCGTCTCTGTACAGCTACCTCGGTTTCGTGTACCTCGTCGACAATCTGAGCACACTAGAAGCTCATGGCGTCGACGTAGAGTGAGTGCTTCGGGTCGAGGTAGACCCAGGATGCCCAAGCTCACAAGACGACGGTCCAGGTTCCATCCGATGCTGATCGGCGCGGTGAACGCAAAGACTGGTGAGCAAGATATTCATCTCTTTACTGCTACATCTCTCGCAATGACACGATGGTTTGCTAAGCTCGCAATCACGATGGGTAAAAGGCAATAAACCACCATGGAGCGTTCCAGCCAAAGCACTCTACGGGTCCAATTACGAAGCACGCCGGGCAGTAGAACATTTCGGGCGGCCTCGAATCCGTTTCCCTGAGGATCTCATGTCCATGGCACATACTATACTTGTCAGTACTTGTACTCAAACCACCTGTTTTTCTTCTTCTTCTTCTTCTTCTTCTTCTTCTTCTTCTTCTTCTTCTTCTTCTTCTTCTTCTTCTTCTTCTTGTTTAAAAGGAAAGGGGGGGAAATACTCCCCCTCATCTAAATAAACGTCTAAACAATAGCCCCTCCGGTGCCTCCACTACATCAAACGTCGATACCCAACCGAGACGTACCACGCCGTGCTAGAGCACCTCTTCCGCGCCTTCTGGACGCCGCCCAACCTGAACCTAACGCAGGTCGACGTGCTCGCCAAGGTGCTCGCCGACTCGGGCCAGTTCTCGCCCGAGGAGTGCGAGGCGATCCTAACAGCGGCCAAGGATCAGGAGGTCAAGGACATGCTCACCAGGGCCACGCAGGAGGCCCTGGACAAAGGTGCCTTTGGGGCGCCATGGTTATGGGTGACGAATGCGCAGGGGAAGAGTGAGCCGTTTTTTGGAAGCGACAGGTAAGGCATTCTTGTCTCTTTGGAACGAATGGTTGTCCAAGAGGGAGACAGACTTGCTGACCCCGGGGGAACCAGGTTCAACTACGTGTACAAATTTCTGGGGCTGCCGTATCAAGATGTTCAGTTGCTGCCCCCAGGGGCAAAGCCAAAGTTGTGAATCTCTCTGCTAAAGGAAATAAGAAAACAACCACCAACAATGTTTTGTCTCTATAGCAAGGGTATCTCAAGCCAACGTCAGTTCCATAGTAATCTCAAAACAAAAACAAAAAAAAAGCAAAACAATGAGAGGGAAAAGAACGCCATCCATGCAATTCGTGAGCCCTCTCCCGCAACAGCAACCTCAAGCCTTGCCCGCCAGCCTGAGCCGTCTCGCATCGTCCTCCCGCCTCGCCTCCGTCCGGGCCAAAAAGTCCTGCCGGTCCGCATACGACCCTTTCGCCCGCCCCGCCAGCACCAACTCGTCCTTGATGCCCTCCTTGTCCACGAACCCAGCCCAGTCCATGCGCGACTTCTCCACCGTGTTCAGCTTCTTGGCCTTCTCCCGCGCTTGCAGGCGCACCGCGATCCCCAGGTTCAGGTCCGTCCGCTGGCTGTCGGCACTCACTACCACGGGCTCAAACACCGACCGGAACGCCTTGCGCGGCATGCGCCTCGCTGGCTCGCCCTCGCCATGTCCATCTGTGGCGGCTGCAGCGTCCGCAGCACTTGGGACGCCTGCGCCCGCGCCCTTGGAAGCGAGATACAGCCTGGCCTCTGCAGACTCGCGCGGCACAAGCCTCTCCTCCGTGTGAACCTTGCCCGCGAAGTTGTACGTCCGCTTGATCTTGATCATGTCGCTGGGCTCTGCCTCTGCGCCGGGTTCTCGTGCGCCGGTTCCGCGCTGTTCCGTGTTGCCCTCCTGCGCATCCTCTGCCGCCGGCTGCGGCTCCTGTGTTGTAGGTATCACCGGTGCGGCCGTCATGGAGGCCCATAGAGCATCGACATTGACCGTCACGGGCCCTGCGACCACTTGTGTCTTGCGCTCTGCTTTTCTACAGGGTCTCGTCAGCAAAATATTCCAGTTAAAAAAAAAAAAGAGGGGGGGGGGGGGAACTGTTCCCCGGGGAGAAGTGATGAAGAAAATCAGAAAGTCACTCACTCGACAGCACGCATACTACGCGTCTTGATCAAGCCCCCCTCCCCGCCCTCGTCATCTTGGTCTTTATGCGCCTGCTGTCCCTTCTTCCGCCTCTTCCTGCCCTTCTCTATAATCGCCTCGTCTCCAGAATTCTCGAACCCTGCATCCTCTGCGTCCTCAGTATTGCCGCCACCGGCCCCCTGTTGTCTCCTCTTGCGCTCTGTAGACGGTGCTGCTTGAGGGGTGGAGGTGGTGTCGGCGCCGCCATCTCCTGCAGCCTCTTCATCTTCGGACGACTCCGCCTCGCCTTCGCGCTCGGGCGCGTCGTCGGGCGCAAAGTCCGAGTCTTCGGAAGACGCGTAGTCTTCTTCGTCGAGCATAGAGTCGGGCGGCATCTCGTGGCACTGTGGACGAGGGTAAAGTTGGATCAACTTTGAGGTTGAGGTTGAGGTTGAGGATGATGACGTTGGTGCGTCGTCCATGTGAATTCGCGTCTGGGTCTTTTGCCGTTGGCGAACCCGAACCCTGAAAGCTGCACCAAGTGATCTATCAGCCGCCCCTCCCCCCCCTTGGTTGCACTATAAGGCACTATAGCTCTAGCACATTCACACCATCAGGTCGCTGTGGCAAATAGATGAGAGCCATTTGTGAGTCAGCCTTGCCAGGCCCTCCTCTGAGCCCTTTTCGCCATACACTATGTAAATAGAGCATATACGACCTCTTGAAAAGAAAGAACCAATCATCAGAGTCGTTTTTTCTACCCACTCCCATCACCTTGGTCCCTAACAAAAGGAAAAGAAAGGGGGAAAGTGGGAGGAGGGTGAGGGTAAAAGGAAAAGAGAGAACGGATGCGCATGTCGCAAAAGTGATCACCGACCTCGGGATGTGGTTGTACTGGCTGTGCCTTTATATTTCCACAAAAATAACACAGATGCCTTGGAATATACGGGTCAAATAGGCTCTTATTCTCAATATTGAAAGTAGGAATCTGCAGTTTGAGGTAACAAAACAGAGAAGTCTATGCGACTGCACAATATGAATATGCGCCAGGAGAAGCATAACCCCCTCAAGCCCTTCCTCTCGTCAATCATACCGAATCATCAGAAGACAGAAGCAGCAGCTCCAATACCTACTCGAATGACGTACACACTCCTAAGTCGAGTAATGGCAACATTATTATCAGGTCCGGGGCAAACA
Source organism: Cryphonectria radicalis (assembly GCA_014849355.1). Taxonomy (NCBI): domain Eukaryota; kingdom Fungi; phylum Ascomycota; class Sordariomycetes; order Diaporthales; family Cryphonectriaceae; genus Cryphonectria; species Cryphonectria radicalis. The sequence continues at coordinate 127,258 of JACWQW010000027.1, forward strand.
TATTGCATATACAAAATCTGCGGAATACGTACTGTGTAACTTGTAAAGGGAGGACAAGGGAGTAAGTATAGGACCCAAATCGTTCACCAAGTTTGATGGGTATCAGTACGGTCATCACCGTTGCCTGCGCCATCTAGAGATACTAGTCATTCTCAGTCAGAGCAGTCTCAGGAACTAGAGCATATCCCAAGAAGTTGAAGCATTTCCAGATTCATTGCTGGACTAACAGTTTCTACAAATTCTTGGTACGGGCTATGACATTTGAAAGATTAGGTGTTGGAGCTAACAAATGAAGAAAACATTGGGCTTTATGAAAGGGTTGGAGGTTGGAGGGGGGAAGGGCAAGAGAGAGATAAGAGGAAGTAACGAAAGGAAAAGGATTAGAAATTGCCTATACTCATCTCCGAAGTGAATGGGATAGTAGAAGGTGTATGTGATAGAAAACATACGTCGGGATGGATTTCAAAATAGAAGGTAGGAAAACCAATATATTGTACTATAGGGTGGAAGTCTTAAATGTCATTTTAATGCTGAATGTACCACAGCTCTGTGCAAAAAAGGTATTCAACAGCATCAAGCACTGAGACCACGCATGTTGGAAGTGACCCTGAGGAAACAACGCAGGGAAAGCCTTGAGCTTATTTTCACCCGAAAGAGTTTTGGAGGCATTACTTGACTTTGCAGCAGCAAAATGCATGAATAGCACCGCTGACCTGCCACGCCATATCGGTACCGTCGTCGATGAGATGCTGCATGGCAATGGCGTGTTCACGAAATACACCACCTTGCCATCCATGGTTGATCTCGTCCGTCCTTGTCTCTGGCCATGGACAGACTCTCAGTCACCTGAATACTGTCGTTATAGGCGTGCGTATCACCGAGGGTGGCGCTGGCAATTCGGTTGATGCTGTCGAGCTCGCTCGTCAGGCCTCAGCCATTCTGGGCTAGTGAGTTGACCCCCCTTCTCCCCTGCCAGACCGGTCCCACGCACGTCTTGGTGCTTCTGTCGGCATCAAGCAAAGATGCAGCCATCTCTGGCAACCTTAGGATGCTTCCTCCGGCTTGTGAGACCTGGTAAATACCCCTAGCTCACAGCAAGAGGCACGGGCTAGAATATTCAGCTCTACCCTGCCACCACGACCTGTCAGGTATGTGTTGCTTGTCATCACTCTGCTCTATCCTGTGTGAACACTAGAGAAAGCCCACATGGAGGCAGACTTAGCATTTTCTAGACACTTGCGATGAGATCACCACCCCGCTGCCAGTGCCGGCGTCCCTATATATTATCTGCTCACCTGTCCAAATCTCCCACCCTGCCCCTGCACCTGACCGCTGTGTCTGTTTACCTATTTCTAACAAGTGTCTCTCCAACATAGACCAAGGGGGCCCGTCAAAGTATATGGACACCAAGGTTATAGTGGACCAAATGTATGGGTCAACGGTGGATGGAGGCAGCATCGTCTTCAAGACAGATCACACGACCGGTCTTACCATTGGTAATTATCTGGCACGATGTCGTAGGACGCATCTCCCTACAGCCACACGACCAGCAAGGGCCTTACTAACCTGGTTAATAACATGCCCAAGTCCGAGGCACTGGACGACCCGAGCTCGTTTGCGCGCCCATCTGCGGGTCAATGTGACTCCGGCGCTGTCGTCGTGGGCCTCAACTCATATATGAAGGGTATCCTCTGGGCGGGTTGGAAGTATGAGGCTGTCGGCCTGGATGTCGCTTGCTTGGGATTATGCCAGCATGGAATCTGGCAACCTTCTGCCCAAGATCAGAGGCTAGTACCCAACTCACCTGTGTCACACCCATGGATGAGCTGCTGGCTGGCACCAACCGGGCTATGTCTGACGGTGTCCAGGTGGAGATTGCCTAGACCTCAGGTGGATGTAGGTTTTGTCTGTACATGAGTCTACGATGCTAGCCGGGGCTTAATCTCACTTGCTTTACCTGAAGATTCGGCATAGACGCTAGACAGAGCAAGAGGACTGTTAGATCGCGCATAGAGGAAGAATATTGATAACCAATAATCAGATCGAGCTGAAAAGCATAACGAGTCTGAGCACTCGATTCTACAAAAACTTTTGAAAAGCGGTAGATTGTCACGAAGAAAACCTGAAGAGGTTGTAAACAGTTCTAGAAAATTATTTGCAAAGATCATTTTCCATTTATTTTTTTTGATTGACAAGCATGCTAAATCAGAGATATATTAAGCTTCTGTCCTATTATAATACCTAGTATACAGTTTGTAATAGCAAGCTATGCATTTTGTTCTCTGTTTATTATAATTATGATGTCTATATTTATATTATTATCCAGGCAATTCGGACTCTATAGCCTGCTATGATTTAAGGCTGTGTCAAAGATATAATGAGACTTGCGAGGCTCTGAGATACTCAAATCCATAGACGCCTACAATCTGATTATCCAGAAACATATCTACACATTTACACATATATACACACACGTATGTACGCATGCATATGTACTTAGACAGTTGAGACCATATAGAAAACAACAGCCAGGACAAAACGCTCCGCAGCCCAAGGGACACACACACGCCTAGTCGCGAGATTTCGAGCGAGCCCGCCACCCAGGCAGAATCGTGCTGACCACAATCCTCAGTCCGTCCATGAGCGGGCGGGGTGGGCAACGCAACGAAACGAAACGAGCGAGTCGCGCGACGACACATCAGGTTTGCCAGAAACGGCGACCTGCGTCTTCCCGCATGCGCGCGCGCACACACACACACATGTATGCATGCAATCTATGCACCATGAACAACACGAAAATGCAGATCATTCACCAAGTGGTGCCATAGGTACATAAACGGCATCCACGCAAGCCCTGGCTGCGCGTCTATATATGTATTAATCCCCCCCCTCCCCCCAAAAGTGGTTGGGCATCCCCCTTGTCCTGTGGACTGGGAAGGGTGAGGGGGGAGGGGGAGGGGGGAGGGGGGAGGAGGGGGAATGTAACTCACCCCTCACCTCCATCACACACAGGTACGGCGGACTATAATTGCCCGCCACAGCGCAGCTCAGAGCGCACATTACTATCAGAGAACCTTTCAAGGTGGGTCCCGATTAGCTAGAGGCTCTCTCTGTTTCATGCACGACGCGCCCTGTAGGAATGTCGGGCAGCCAGCCACAATTCCTGACCGACGTGCATGCGTTGACGTCGAGACCTCGGACCGCGGCCGGGGTGCTGATTGGGTCCTTTTTTCCCCCTCAGACGAATTCCATAGATAGTTAAGTACTTGTATGTAGTACTATGCTCATGTATCCCACTTGGAGTCCTGGCTTTGTGTGAGATAAGAGGGGGGGGGGGGGGAATCCGTTGATTGTGTGTGTGTTTGTGTGTGTGTGTGTGTGTGTGCCTGTGCCAGCCTAGGCCTCGAATTTCGTATAGCTGGTAAGTACATATCATAGAACTGTGTAATATTATTGGATGTCGAGTCAGTAAAGGTGGTTTGTTCCCGGCAGCCCACTTGGCGTACCTGCAGCCGGGTAGGGTTTGTCTGACAGAGAAGGGCCTTGATGGCCGAGGAGAGGCGCGTCGTCCTCTTGGACCAAAAAACTTGTCGTCGTGAAAGGAATATGAGAGGAGGGTGTCCAGCAAGGGCCCCTGATGGGCTGGACCACTTGTAATGTTCACAACGCAAGGCCGTGAAGCCCTGACTCGGGTTCGGAGTGTCCACGGACCATGGGTGTGGATTGGGACTGGACTGGACTGGACTTACTTTGGTGGGCACGAACAGGCTGGCAATCTTCCGATGGTCCTTGAGGCCTAGACAACATATTTTTTTCTGTGGTAACTAACCACTGCGTGCCATCGAGGTATTCATTGGGTCTCGATCAAGAGCCCTGCCTCGTCTCGGGTAACCTGCATGGTGTGTGTGCGTTTGTGTTTGTGTCTCCGGGCTTCTCTCGGTGCCTCTAGCCTGCCAGCAGCAGAGCGGTTCGCTTGTGTTCCCATATCGAGCACATTGAGAGGGCAAAAGGAGGCATGAACAGGAGGAGGAGATAAGGAAACCCGGCCGTATTTCCACCGTTTCGTTTCTCCCGCTGCTGGACTCTCCTCTGGCCCCCAAGTCACAACCCGTCATGGACGTACATATCCTCCCCCCTGGCTTGCTTTTGCATCCTGGCCCTCCTTCTCAAGGGTCCCTGCAGGCTCAGGGATTCCCCACAAACAAAACAGCCTGTCCCAGCCGATTGTGGCCGGACCTCCTGGCTCGCATGTTGGTTCGTTCCTAAAAGCTCGAGCGAGAAGAAAATTTCGTGAGATTTACACAGGGGGCGAAGGATTCGCTCTGACTGGATATTAGCTCTCTCTTTTTTTTTCTTTCTCTCTTTCGTTTGTTCCCACCATTGTGGCTGTTGTGCGCACTGCCGCTGGGCTAAAGTATTGTTCCTCCCTCTTCTCACGATAAGAATCATGAAAAAGGGACAAAAAGAAAACGTGGTGGGCTCATTGTCGGTATCGGTTGGTGTCGGTGAGTGTGATACACATTGGGTCCGGAAAGCAAGCAAGAAGGGGGGAGGGGTTTCGCAAAGAAATTTCGAGAATCAAGATGACCCGGTCGATCACGATCTTGGCAAATGTGTCCACCAGATCCCTTCTGCTGAGCCAGTCCATCATCACACAAGGTCACAATACAGTTACCCAATTTCCCCATCGTGGTGTTTGTGTGAATCAATCACCTCTGCGCACGTTTCCTCCCCACATAATCGAATGCCTGCCTGCCTGCCTGGCTGCCTGGACTCCCATTTTTTCTTATAATGCCGTGTGTGTGCGTGAATGCGCCAGTGTGGTGTGATGATGCGCCTTATTGGGTCGAGATTATGTGCGCCTGCGATTTCTCAAGGGGGCGGATTTTGGTCCATGTCAAGACCAATTCCCAGGCCGGGGTGGCGCGGATGTGACAATTCACAAAACCCATCTGAGTAGCTCGCGAGCGGTCAACATATTTTCTCCCCCCCTTCCAAACCCACAGCTTTCTGAGGAAGGGAAGGGGGGGAAGGAGGGGTCGCCATTCGTTTGACGCAGGAGGGTCGCACCGTGCCAGGGACTTTTGTGAAAGGCTCTCTCTCCCTCTCTCCCTCTCTCCCTCTCTCTCTCTCTCTCTCCCTCTCTCTCTCTCTGTGGATATTTTTTCCCAGACAAGGCTCTTTGAAACTTTTCAGAGCTTGTGGATTTTGTGGTCTTTGCAGGTGGATACTTTGACGGACGGTGAAGCCTCTGGCCCCGCCAGCATCCGGGAGCCGCGAGTGTCAGGACTGGACCAAATGACAGGTTCCGTTCGGAATGCAACAGCTAGGGGGCCGCCTTTGCCCTGACAGCGTTTTGTGCTGTTGTGGATTCGCAGCCTGGTGGAAAGGTGACCAGGGCAGGGGGGACCATCGAACGACGGTGGAAATATTTCCTTTCGGCCTCTCCTGAGTCTCAAATTTTATTTTCTTTCCTTTTTTTTCTTCTTTTCATCATCTCCTGGAGGGGGGGGGGGCACGAGTGGGATGAATTGGCGGCACGCAACGTCTTCGTTGTGTTCTTCCCCCCCAACCCCCCACCGGCCGTATAGTGCTTTCCCTCCCTCCCGTCTGTAGATCCCCTGGACGGGATGCCGAAAGAGGGATGCCCGGGAAGGGGCGAAACGGGGAACGCTGGTAGCGAATTCTGCTTGCGAGGCGTGGCTGAATGGAATGTCCGCCTGTTAGCGAGTAGAAACCATTTCGCATGCTGGACGGGCCGCAACATACTAGGAACTTGTGAAACCAATCACGCGGGTGGAGTTTATCAGTACCGTGACGAGACATATGGATGTCAATGGTCTTTCCTTCAGTTGTCGGGCTTTGCTTGCTTCAGAATCATCGCTCATTTCTCCCTCCCGTTTTGTCTGCTTATTTGAGAAAGCCCGTCTTCCCGCTCGGCCGTCAGTGCTGCAGCCGACAGGATGAGAGAGGGAGAGAGAGAGAGAGTGTGTGTGTGTGGCGCAGGGTCCTCCTACCTGGGCAAGCCAAAAAATCGGGAGGTGAAAATGAGGGCCATGACTCAGCGGGGAGGATTGTGAACCCCCACGTCTCGTCTCTGTAAGAGAGACTTGAGCACAACCCCCCCCCCCTGTGGACTGGAATTACCGAATTCGGACAGTAACGTTCCGTTTCCTTTGGCCAAACGGTGGGCGGGTGGTGGTGTCTTTCTCTCTCTCTCCTTCTCTCTCTCTCTCTCTCTCTCTCTCTCTTCTAAGGGAGAGTTAAGTCGAGGCGAGCAGTAGAGGTTGTGACCGGCTCAGAAAACACCGATGAAGCCGTCCATCAAGGTCCCAAGCCATTGGAACCCCGAAAATAAGTCTGCTAGTGCCTTTGCCCTGACATCAAGGGACCTGGATGTTGCCTCGAAAGGGTTTGGACGCATGTACGTAGGCTGCGTGCTGGGATTGCGAATCAAGGAAGAACCCATGACCACTGACGCAGACCCGTAGCTCAGGTGGTGAGATCCATTCAGGCAAGCCACATCTGAAACCCCCTCCAAAGACATTCCCATACTATTATGTACCATAGCCATAGTAGAAAGCCCGCTCGGTCAAGTCGGCGGCGTGTGCCCTGTGGCGCTCTCGTCCTCCACCTGCAAAAGACGACAAGACACGCCATCGGCCTTCCTTGGATGTTCGCAAGCTGATGGCGTCAGTTGTCAGTCTTCTAGAAAGAAAAGGAAAAAAAAGCCGCATGGGCAAAGCTGGCTTTGTCATCTGGCCTCGGGCCGGGAAGACTCTTCTCGTTTGTGCTGATGCAAGCGACAGTCAAATCTCGTCTGGATGACTCACTCCTTTGGCGCGCTGAATTTTGCTTCTATCTTGGGAACAATTTGACAAGATCAGAGAGAGAGAGAGAGAGAGAGAGAGAGAGAGAAAAAGGCCTGCAGCCCCACGGGTTCCCTGCAAGGAGACACCTTGCACTAATGAATGGCTGGCTTTTCTTTTTTTTTCTTTTTCTTTTTTCGGGGGAGAGGGGGGGGTGGTTTGTTGCCCCAGATTTCATTCGAGCTGTCAAAGTCGGAAGTAAAGGGGAGATCAGGAACAAAGTTTCTCAAGAGCCGACAGGCTGGTGACGAATTTCATTAGAGTTTCGGTCCGTCCATTGCGATCGGATCGGCCGGATGATGTGTGTCTGCTTGTTGTTTGCGTGTCTGGTCAAACATCAGTTGCCCATTGTGGTGAAGGATGATGCAATTCTTCCGGTCAGACTGAAGAGAGGCGGCTGTTGTGTAATGGAAATTCCCTTTTCGTGGGCTGTCCTGGGATCGATGGCTCCATCTCCAAGCTGGAGGGCATCATCGACGCCTTTCTCGGAACGGACTCGAACCATTCCAAGGTGTCTTGGTAACGTCGTTATGGCATGCGAGCACGTAGTATCAAAGGCTGGTGTGGTTGAGCCCAGAGAAGAAGGACCTTGACGGTCACTCTTCCCGCGCGCCTTCTACTGCAGGTGTAACAGTTACAAAGTACATACAGCGACGGTCGCCATCCAGGTACGTCACGAGATGGGGCGGTGCATGGCTGGTCAAAGACAGTAGGGAAGGAGCGGATGACGGGACGAAGTTTGCACGGGAAAGAGAGACTACTGATGATGCGCTGGCGCCTTCCCCTTCACCGACAAGGTGCTGCTGTGTTGTGCAGTGCAGTGCAGTTGCAGTGCATTGCAGTGCAGTTGTTGTGCAGTTGTTGTGCTGGTCAACCCCAAAACTGCTGCCCCCCCCCCCTGTGACACCGTGGAGAATTATCCACAGCGCAAAGGATCAGCGAGGTCTCGACCGCACCGCCCGCCCGCCCCGCCCGCCCGCGTCTCCCCCCCCTCCAATCCCCTTCCCGCGTCTCCTTCTTCTTCCCACTCGTCCAGCACAACAACACAACATCACATACTATGGTACCGTAGTAGTTCCGCTGTTCCGGAGCAGCAGGAGAGTGGATTATCCCGGTCCTCTTCTGCCATACGGCAGAGAGGGCGGAGAAGAGCTGGACGATGGCGTGGCGTGGCATCATCGTCGCCATGACTTTCGAGCGCAACGTACTCAGTTGGTGGGTGGTGGGGGTGGAATACATATAGCTCTTAGCTAAAGTTAGTCAGGATGATAGTCATACTGTACTACGGTACCCGTAGTACTGTGATATTCGTGCTGCTGAAGCGGTAGATCATGGTGTACATGAGTATCCCGTCGTGCCCCCGTGTAATAACTGGGGCTTGTCATTCGCTGTTTTTGATGCATTGATATACTGTACACAAGTCACAGTGCCCTAATTCATGTCGCCTCATTTATGCAACAGCATGCGCCTCAGAACCTCTCATGACTGAATCAAGATATCGTAACGAGTTTCTTTTCTTTTTTTCCTCACGAGGGGAGAGGGGCCCAAAATTCCGAGACGCATATAGTGTGGTTCGCTATGTCGTGCTCTGGTGTGCTGTGCTGTGATTTGCTGTGATCTGCCGTGCCGTGCAAGTCAAGTCGGTGTTGTGCTGTCAAGCCGTGACGGGTTGTGTCTTGGCGGGCAACTTGACGCATGGTGCGAGAGAGGGAGAAAAACGTGTGCTGGAAGGCCTTGCAAAAGCTTGACAAATAGGAACCACTATAACATGGCCTGTGTGCTGAGACAGTTGCAGCACGAACGTGCAGGTGCTGCTGCTACTGGATGGTGTCTTTCAAACCTGCCCCGTTCACACAGGACCTAATGGCGGAGAGGGGGAAGGGGGGGGGATCTCCCCAGTTTGGCGCCCCAGTCGAGTTTATGCAGGCCCAGACCAGAACAGAGTCCAGTAACTCCCTCAAAACGTTGTGTTAGTCGTTTGTACTGATCATTGACATCGTCAGCCTCAGACACGTTTTTTTCTTTTTCTTCTCAAATGCACTGAGCTAGCAAGAAAACTTTTAATTTTGTTAAAATCCAACCCCACCCCCTCCCCCTTTGGGGACCCGTTTTGATATTGCGAGGTTCTTAAGCAAGGCTTGTGACCCAGTAGCTGAGCATGACAGCAAGGGAAGATGAGAAGGGAAGAAAAAAAATTTGTGGCATGGGAGAGGGAGAGAGGCGTCTAGACTCTGATCCTGCAGAAACGGTTGCCCAGGATAGGCTGGAAGGTAGCTCAATTGGCATCGTCAGCAGGCTGTGACAGGACGGAGGTGCTACGTCAACACACGGCAGGGTCCGTTTCAGCGGGGCTCCAGGTCACCGCCGGCAGGGAACCAGGTACAGGTGCAGCCAGGTAGGTGCAGGTGCAAGTTGCAGGTGGGCCGCCCCTTCTGTGGCCGTTCAGTGGATGGAGCGGCAGCAGGTGCAACAGCAGCACAAGCACCCCCCCCTCTCTCTCTTTCTCCACCGTATCCGTCACTGTGAGCCAGGGCCTCTCACGGTTCACCGTCGGGCCACCGTTTGTCGACAGCGCTCAGCACTGTGGAGAAAGAGAGAGAGCACCTGGGCAGTGTATGGTACCATCTGAACCATACCGTTCGCGGCAGAGCAGAAAAAGAGTCACAAGGGGGGCCTGGGCCACGAAGCGCCCTCTAACCTTGTCACCACCCTGTACCGTCTCTATACCATAATTGAAGAGAGAGTGTGTCTCTTCTCTCGTCTCTCGTCTCTCTCGCGCACTCCCCAAATCCTGTCCCTCTCGCTTCAAGGATCGCATAACAACCTTGGAACTCTCGTCAGTCGTTTTCTTACTCTCCTCCCTCGCTCGCTGCATTCCTGCAATTCCAACTTTTTTTTCCAACCACCTTTTCAGCCAGCATACAAATAAATTCCCAGGCCCGCCATTCCTGTTCTGGCTGCTGTACTCCTCCTTCCTTGCACTCGCTCTTCCAGAACGAAACCTGGTACTTTTTCCTCTCAATCGCTCCTCTCCTCTTCTCTTCTTTTTCACTTCACACGACATACACACACACACACACACACACACTCTCTCTCTCTCTCTCTCTCTCTCTCTGTGTGTGTGTGTCCCTCCCTCCCTCTCTCGTCTAGCAACGACAGAGGCCCAAACATCGACCCGGAGCCCTCCTTCTTTCTCTCATCCGTCATCGGCCCAACGTTACACAGACCGGACCGGACCAGAGCACAGCAAAGCACAGAGAGCAACGACACACAGCAGCCTCGGCCCCCGCCCCCTCTGGTAACTAACTTGACGTCTCTCTCCCTCTCTACTCTCCACACCGGACTTGGCCACACTCACCAATTGGGACCCCTCACGGCCACATCTCGGATAGCAAGTGCACAACGATCGTCGTCGTTGTCCCATCATACCCAAGACAATAATACCTTGACAAGGCGTCACCAACCCCGCCGTTGCGTGACCCTCTCTGGCCCGGATTTCCTGTCAGGAGGACAAGACACGCCCCTTTGCATTTTGTGTCTTTTTTGCCGTCCGTCACATCCTTTAGCAGCAGCACAACAGCACCACGGCCTCGGCCACGGCAGGATCCCCACAGCGCATACCTGCCCAGTCCTACTGCTGCTCCTTCTGCTGCTGCCGCTACTACTATTACAAAACTCGGCCGACCTCATCTCTTAAGACACCGTCTTGAAGTCACCTTCAACAACCGTTCCAACCTCCCAGAAAACAACATCCAAAAGGACCACCAAAGAGGACCCTAACGGCCGCCCGGCCTGGCGCTAGCGGTAACTCATCACACAGGGAGCCGGATTGGCTTCTTGTACTATAACCATCCTGGTTTAAACACAAGGGAAAAAAAAATAAGAGTGTCCCACCGTGCTGGGTTCCTCTGATCAAGGCTTGCAAGGCAACGCTGTTTTGTTGTCTTCCTCTCGGACACATCCATCATCCTGAACGGGAGGACCCTGGATCCTGTCTGCTGGGGGACCATTTCAGCCAAGGACACAAGGACCACCACGCCAGAACGGAAACGAGAAAAGAGAAAAAAAAAGAAAAAAAAAGAAGAGGGCACTACCCTGCGCAATCGCGACGCGACATTCTCCTCACCACTTGCGCAAGAGTCATCGGTGCCACACACCAGATACAGAAGTGTTTTGTTTATGATATATCTCTCCCATCATATGCCACTGCTCTCCGGTTCTTACTGACGACGATCTGCCGAATCTTGCACATCCCATTCGCCACTTCGGAGGAGTTGATAAGCCCCAGAAAGACGCTCACACATACACTTACACACACACACACACTTGACCTGCATACCCTTCTCTTCTCCGTCTCTTGTCTCGTTGCATCACAAACACCCCACACACACCCTCTTCTTGTTAGTTCGCTGCATAAAGGGCCGCATCCGCGCAGCCCTCTTCTGGACCAGACAACCACACTACTCTTTCCGCCCTGTTTTTTTTTTTTTTTTTGGGTCTTCCCTCTTTGCGGTTCCTTGCGAGCTGGGCATCAACCTGCCCGCCCTGAGAAGACCATCTTTCGGGCCCAATCTTGCCTCAAACCAGACACCCCGTCCTGGACTGGTCCCGCATATCGGACCCCGCTGTCTTTCCCCACGTCCGGTACTAGGACCGCTTGTGAGTGAGGGAACGGCCAACCAAGCGAGCATTGTGGCTCGTCGCTCTCCAGATATAGAAACCAGAGACCTCTCCTCGTTCTCCACCAGCCAGGCCCGATGCATCACCACAGGAGGAAGTCTGGCCACAGCTCTGCCAACACCTCCTATACAGATGTGAGGAAGGCCGTCACCGTCACCGACCCATCCTCCAGGCACAAGGCCTCGCGACCAGCAATGACCCGCAGGGGAACCTCACAGTTTGGATCCAAGCTGGGCAAGAACCCACGAGAGAGGGAACGTGAGATGGAGGACGAGTACTGGCTGTCGGACGAGAGGGAGAGCTTTCCCCTGTTCTGGTAGGTGTCACCCACTGCCCCTGCTCCCTCGTGTGATGCGCACAACAACAAGAACAACAACAACAGCCGCAGCTAGATGTGGTTGTGAGACTCCGGCCGACGCGGGGAATTGTACCTCGCGTGTATCGTTCCTGCATACGCACACACACACACACACACACACACTCTCTCTCTCTCTCTCTCTCTTTCTCTTAGTCGTGAATTGTCGACTGACTAGTCGTTGTTTCGTTTTAGCATGACATGCGAAAAGCAATTCGTGCCCCAAGACGAGAAGGCGATATACTGTTCCGAGGCGTAGGTCTTCTATCCTCCTTTTCGCGCGCCTCTCTGCCAATTGCACATACAGCTCGCTGACTCGAAACCAGATGCCGCGCCGGAGACCACCCCGACCCGTCTCCCTCGAGCTCAACACCGAGGACCCTCACTCTCCGCACACGAACAAGTCCCAACTACCCATTCTATGCAGCGGGCGACCCAGAGCCCAGAGACATCATCCCGCGGGCCTCGCCATCGCGGCCCAACTCCATGCTCATCTCACCTCCGACCTCGCCCCAGTCTACTAGCCATCACACCTCAGCAGTCTCGGCACTGCGGTCGCTCAGCACCCGAGAACCAAGCCCGCCCACGCCCTCTGGTGGTTCCTATCCCACAGCGATGTGGCCGTTCTCATCACGCAGCGCGACCAGCCCTGGCACATCCTACGGGAGCCGCCCTTCGTCGACGGTGTACTCGTCCACGTATGACAACTACGGCTACACAATGGCCACACAGGGCTCTGACCGACCACTACCATCACGGCGCCCGGCAGCCTACTCGCGGCCCAAGTCCATCGAACTCGTCACGCCCATACAGCCAGTGACGGGGATGAACAGCCGGTGATCAACACAGCAGCAGACGGGTGGGGATCGACATGCATCGGGACCCCGCAGGCTGCGGAATCACCCCTCCATGCAGGTTGGGATCCAATCTTACGCATCACCACCTCTCGGCCTATGGGGAATTTTTTTTTCTCTCCCCCTCCTAATAAGTCTCATGAGCAAGAGACACAGTTTTTCGACATACTATGGCCTCGACCTGTTGCAGCATGCCTGACCTTTGGTCTATTTTTTACTCCCCTCCCCCCACCGTCCTTTTCGGGCTACACCGGCAACAGCGAGACCTTGAGGACACGTGGGTGGTTCTTGAGATTGTTGAAATTTTTATACGACACACACAAGTCTGTGTGATCCATCAGAAATCTCATCTCTCCTCCGTATTCCAGCCACTACCGTTGTTGGATGAATCAAATCTCGGCCCCGAGACGATTCCATCTGGGCTTCTCACACAGCGGGGCGGTGGGAACGAGTGGATCCACCGCCGCGGCACGGGCACGGGCACGCTCAAGTGTGTCACCCGACAAAGCGTCGATCGGCCTTGGGATCGAGTCATGACAGCGCAAGAGGCACTGGTCCAGCGACAGCACTGATTTATTTTTACACCTTGAATTTTCTCTTTTCTTTTTTCTTTTGTCTCTTTTCTCCTTCTCTGGTTGCAAATAGCCTGCGTACCAGATCTTGCTTGCCAGGCGAACAAATGGCGTATCTGTATGTTGTTCCCAAGATCAACAGGCTTGAGGATGGATGGGTGGGTGGGTGTCATGGCACAGGGTCTGCATGTGAGAGGAAGGAGGGGGGGTGTCATCAAGCATTATCGGAATTTCACTAGCTGGGTCGTCGGGGTGGCGACCCTGATTTACTTTTTTTCTTCCATGATTTCTCATTATCTATTTCCGAGCATTTCCATGGCAGTTTAGGGAAAGGAGGGGTATACCATTTTATGGACACTTTTATTTTTTTATTTTTCATGGAAGAAGCGGGGGCGGGGGCGGGGAGGATAAAGGTGCTGAAAGGCATGATGAACAACAACAACATTCTTGGAATCAGATAGTAGTAACTTCCTCATCATGTCTGACCCTCCAACAAAAAGGGTAGCGAGTGAGTGAGTGAGTGAGTGGAGTCAAAAACACCAGTTGGGCCCGTCCCCGTCTCATCTTGGATGCATTATCGTGGCTACTTTGCCGTGATCGGCGGATCTGTTTTATCTTGAAGCATACATGTGTGTGTGTGTATATTATTGTAAAGACAGGTCCAGACAAGTACCATCTGACAGTTATCGATACACACGATCCGGGTCCGTTTCCAAAGAGGCATGACGAAGGTCGTCTGAAGCACCCACATTTTTTTTTTCTTCCCTCGGGACCTCCTCATAGCTGCTCAACCTTGCCCACTGTCTTTCTGGTGGAAAATAATGTGATGTAATGGAGGGTTGGGTAGGGCTGAGCTGAGGAAATGAATGGTACGGCAGGCTATCGACTTCTGTCCACCCATCATCATGATAGGCGTGGCGGGAAAAGAGGGGAGGGAGGGGGGAGAGAGAAAGAGAGAAAGAGAGAAAGAGAGAGAGAGAGAGAGAGAGATCGGGAACCAAGGTTCTTGTCACGCCACCAAATGCCTGCCTGCCCGCGCGCAAAAAAGTAGCGTACCGTCACAGCCCAACCCAACCCCGATCCAAAGGCAGACTGGGACGATGACGACGAGGTAATCGGGAAGTAATGCTGTGCGTGTGCGTGTGCGCGGCTTATCGTCAGGCGCCTTGGGGAGGGGGGGGGGGGGCGCGGTCTGGACTTTGACTTTTGGGTGCCGCTGCTCCCGCGGGTTGGTGGTGTGGAATAAGTTGGCTGTAGTATGTCACTATTATAGTACTATTGCCCCCCCGCCCCCTCCTCCTCCTCTTTTCTTTTCTCTTTCTTTCTTTTTTTTTTCTTTCCCGGGCTTATGTTGCTAGTTATTTACTGACTTTTTCCTTGTCTACCGTAAGTCGGGATCAAGAGAGAAAGTCGTGTGTGTGGGGGGTGGGCCTTGTGCCGCCTGACCCGTGAGTAGGCGGTTTCTTCTTATTCATTTGGGGGGGGGGGGGTGATTATCTATCTATCTCGAGGTAGTGTCAAAACAAAACCCGCTTGGGCATCAAGGCGGGCATCACGTGCTGTGCTCGTGTCAGTGTCCGGCATGAGAAGAGAGACAAAAAAGAAGGAGGGGGGGGGGGAGGAGGAGGAAGAAGAAGAAGAAGAAAAGCAATGATAACTTGCAGAAGTCAGTCAAGTGGAGGGGAGAGAGAGGCTGGGCTGGGCTGGTTTGGGTCAGGTGTTAGCGGGGTTTTCCCGGATAGGCAACTTAGACGTTACTTTCTGGCGGGTTATTGTGTTGAGCGAGTCGAACACGGGCACAACATTACATCCCTTCATTCATGATAGGCTCTTGAGGGTGGGAAAAGAGAAGAAGAAAAAAAGACGCCATCTCGTCACATCACATCACATCACATCACATCAACATTCTCTTAAAAAGTTGTGATAATTAGTTAGCAGCTCTTGAAAAGTCATTTTAGTAGCAGCCGCCAATTTAGTTTTGGATTTAATCTAGATTAAATTAGATGCATTAACCCCCCCAGCCGCCCCCAGACCAGCAGCCACCGCCCACCGTTACCACCCACCACCACTCGACGTCGTGGTCGTGGTCGTTCGTGGCCGCCTCTCCCCCCCCCTCTTTCCCCCAGCCCAGCCGTGTGCTCTAATTACTTACTTACAAATCGATGATCCAACTACTGCAGAGTTCTGAAACAAAAACACGGCTCATCACCGCTAGAGATCGTCGTGTGGCGCCCGGCCCTCTTCACCCCGAGGAGGGGGGGGGGAATGGGGGAGGGGAAGCTATGTTGGCGGCATAGACTACCGGGGGGTTTCTTTTTTTTCTTTTTTTCTTCCCCTTCCCTTGATTTCTTTTTGTTGATTTTTTTTTTGTTCCTGGAAAAGAGAAAAAAGGGACAAAAGAAACATGCGTCGACATAAGCTTCTAGATTAAGTTTTCGGGCCCGGTCTGGGGTTTCCCGCCCCGATCTCGGTGGGGATTCCCGAAAGTTTGTTTACTTGTGTTGTTGTTGTTGGTGTAGGGCGAGGGGGGCCCTTGATGGGGGAGAAGGAGGAGGAGGAGGAGGAAGAAGAAGAAGAAGAGGGGAACACACGACTCAGGTGGTTATTGATGCTATCATAGATGGCTTGTGTTGTGACATTGAGTGAGTGTGTGTTGTCGTGAGTTTACGAGCAGAGAAAGGGCAGAAGGGTAAATAAGCTGGAGAACAAGTCGTGATTCCAAGGCCGTGCTACATGAATCGAGGGCTACGGGACCAGCTGCACCGGAAAATTTCTTATTCTTTTTTTGTAAACTGCCAAGTATCAACATAGATCTTCAGGGTGGAGTGGAGTCAAAGGCACCTGGCGCCAGGTGTGAACCCCGTGGTCGATATGAGGCACTACTTACGTGACGAGCCCACATTGTTGTGCATGCTTTCTCTCTAGAAGGACACATATCGGACTTGAGGATACTTAGGTCAGTATTGAGTCTAGGACTGGAACCAGGTTATATGTGCACTGTCTGTTACTTGATCCAATTATTCAAACAAGTAGGAGGTGCCATACCGATTAACTACTTACTCACTCGTACGGAATTGGCAGTCTGTTTCTCTTTTTCTTTTCCTTTCCATACTTATTATTATAATGGCGGGTTGTGTCAATCGTCACTCGTCATTTCTGTCTTCAAACTTGATGAGGAATACATATACACTCTCCTATATCAATTACACTTCTTCTGCCTTGCACATCTATTGCTTGATCATCTCCTACCTCCCTTCTTCAATCCCCAAGGTCGTAACCCCCCCCCCCTCTTTTCCCGGGCGGCGGACTTATTTTGCGGGCCATTTGCATGGGCTGTTAACCACTTATAGTAGTAGTATACAGCAATAGACAGTATTGGATAGACTGCCTGTGCTGTGCCTCATTTCAACTCAGAAGTGACATGCATGCAGTGAGTGGTCTGACAGAGAGGAACACGTCCTCAGATGTTTTCTCTTACCCAACAAGCCATTGATTGTATCCATATGGAATGCAATAGCCTGCTACAAATAGAGACCGCCAGTAGAATAAACATGCCAAACGTCAACGCCATAGTATTATTATTATTATTATTCAACCCCCCCCCCCCAAAGTATATCAAGACTTCCTGCAAGCAGCACCATGTTCTGCCCCACCAGCCAAAGTGCCTCCAGACACCATCTTACCCTTCCCCTTCTTCGACGACACCCCGCTCTGGCAATTTTCCATCCTATACTACATATTCGCTTTCGACGCCGTGCTCGACCGAGGAAAGCGCCAGCGCAGCCTCAGTCCCTGTTCCAGCGCCAATGGTGGCCAAAACTGGGCGCTCGCCTGCGATCTTCCGTGAGTCTTGGAAAAACGGGGGCCACGCCGTAATGAGTAGCATCTATAGTAGTTTTTTCTTTTCTTTTCTTCTCTTTTTATATTTTTATTTTATTTTAACACGGATTGGACCAAGGCGGGGCTTTTTGATGTGGACATTCGGCCCAGGAAGTATGTCCCGGCTCTATGTGCAGCAGATCTGTACGTTTAACATAGCTGCGCCTGATGCGTTTCCCACATTATTAGGAAGGACAGCGAGGGGAATAATTAGTTGCGTAGCTCCCTGAGCAAGGGCCGATGGGGAAAGATCGATGAGCAGCTTGCACACGAAGATCTCTGAAAGAAGCACGTAGAGTGAGAGAGAGAGAGAGTGTGTGTGTATGTGGGCTGGTAATGGTATAAATTCTTCTTCATGTGGGGTTCCATCTTATAGGGAAACAAAATCATCACGACCTCATTGGAAGAGGGCCGCATATCTCTTGTCGTCGTCTCCAAAAGAATCAATCCCTGGCTCGCGCAACGAAACTCCCATCATTCCAGCCATCGACGCGAGAGAAAAAAAAAAGATCAACCGAAAGAAAGAGGAAAAAAAAGACAAATCATTTTGCCCACTTTCTCTTCTCTCAAGTCAGCGAGGAAAAAACTCCTTGATCCCGAACACCCTTTTTGGCCCTCGCGGTGATAAAAAAAAAAAACCTGACGCAAGACCATACCAGCCGTTGTTGGTTCATCCATCATGTTTGGTGTACATTAATAAAAGAGAAGAAGAAGAAAAAGTCGACATGCTATCAAGGTTCTTTTTTTTTTTTTTTTTGGTGTGTTGTGTGTTGTTGTTGTCGTTGTGTTGTGTTTGGCTGTTCTCTTTCCCATCACCACACCTGTCCTCCAGCTTGACCCTGCGGCCTCGAAGACGCCATCTCTCCATACCTTCCTCTAATCTGCGTCGTGTCGTATGCCTGAAGCACGCGTGTCTGTGATTCATCTGCCTGCGAGAAGGCATAGCCTCTCTGCTTGCGCATGCGCTGGACCTGGCGGACCTTGCGAATTGCTTTCTGGAATTGTTCCATGCTGTGGAGCCACATACACATACCTCTGGTCAGCTAAAGAGAAGCCGAAAAAGTGATGTGGGAGAAGAGATGGGGAGGGATAAAAAAAAAAAAAAAGACATACCGAGGTCTATAATCTTGAATGTTGTACTTCTGAATCTCTTGAATATGATGATACGTCTGCGGGCGATACATCCTCTTGGCGTACTTCCACGCAACGTCCCTGGCCAGGCACAGCACCGGCAGCGACAACATCTGCAGCCAAAAGATAGGCGACGAGAACAGACGCGGCACGAGGCCGTGGTACTCCTCAGAGATCCCCACAATGGGCCCCACCGTACCGTACGCGGCGATGAACGCAAGAAACAGAGCCATGGAGCCCGGGATCGCAATGACGTGGTATTTGGTCCAGTTGTTGGTGATGAGCCCTGCCTTGCCGAGAACCGTGAGCAAGACCGCGCCGTACATGGCCGTGCCCCAGACCCAGTGGCCGGCTGTCTTGCCGTCGCCCTGGATGAGATCCCATGGCCACAGCAGCTCGCCCCAGACGTAGATCATGAGCGAGTGGTAGACGGCATTAGCGATCCAGGCGATGAAGACGCGCAGCCGGAAGAACTGGTTCGTCTGCCCAAGAGCGTACAGCTGAGGATAGCGGTCGAGGAGGCGCGCGGAGACGAATTGATCGAGAATTCCCATCGCGAGAGGCGGCAGGACGGTGAAGATGACATTGTACAGGGAGAGGGTCCAGGATTCGTAGATGATCTGACCAGAGAAGACGTTTTGGAAGGTGTACTATTGTTCTTATTGTCAGCAGTTGAACAAGGACAATAAACGCATCCTCAACTTCCATGATGGGGAAAACCACAAAACTTACCCAGAACTGCGTTAGGTACAGGGTGATGTTCTTGTAGAACGAGAACAAGATCGTCTTGCTGACCCTGTGATAGCTCCATGCACCATGCACGAGCAACAGCTTGCGCAGATACTTGAACTGTCCGATCGAGACATCTGCACTGCGAGCAGCCTGCAGACCCTCTAGACCGCTGATGCCCACGCCAATGTGCGCAGCCTGGATCATCGAGACGTCGTTCGCCCCGTCGCCAATAGCGAGGAGGATCGACTGCTTCCGGTGCTTCTTGACCAGCTTCACAACAAGCGCTTTCTGCAGCGGCGAGACGCGACAGCAGATAACGGCCTTGCACATGACGGCCAGCTCCAGGAACATCTTCTCCATGTCCTTCTCGAGCGCGTACGTCAACGACTTGCCGTCGATAATCAGTGCCAGTGTTTCCGTCTCGATCGTCCCATCGCCCTGCGTCCGGATCGCGTCGATCTTCTTTTGTATGTTGTCTCTGGTGGCAGCCGCCGTCTCTTCGTTGACGATCAGCAGCATCATGTCCTCGCTGAGCAGCTTGCAGCTCATGCCAATGTTGATCGCCGTCTCCTGCCGATCACCCGTCAGGACCCAGACCTTGATACCGGCCTGCTGCAGCGTGTGAATCGTCTCGGGGACGCCATCTTGGAGACGATCCTCGATGGCCGTAGCGCCCAAGAGGTAGAAGTCCTTCTCGATCAACTCGGACGCCTTGTCCAGCTCCTCGGCACGGTTGCCGCCGACAGTCGTGGATGCCTTGTCGAAAATGGCATACCATTCCTGGAATTCTTGCTCGGGGATCTCCCGCATGGCCAGACAGAGGGTCCGCAGGCCCTCAGACGCATAGTCCTCGAGATGTCTCAACGTCGCCTCGACGTGGGGATTCTGGTCATTGAGCCGCTCCAGGATGACCGTGTCAGCGCCCTTGCAGTAACACCGTATCTTGCCGTCTGGGCAGCGGTAGATCGTAGACATCCTCTTCCTGGTCGAGTTGAACTCGCACACGGCGAGGAGTTGGTACTCGAACTCCTTTCCCCCCACCTCGATAATGACGGCGTGGGGCTTGCGCGCGGTGAACTTGTACCCCAGCATCGCAGCACCCTCGACAAGGGCGCCCTCGTCAGGTGAAGCAGCCTGGTACTTGATCTTGCCTGAGCTGTCGCGCTCCGGGATGACAGTATGGCAGGTCGAGAGCAGTGCGAGGAAGTGTTCGATGATCGGTGCCGTCTCGTGCGATGTCGTGTTCTCGCGGAGTCTGTTAAAGTCGTGGATGCCAACCTCGACACCGTCCTCGATGGTGGCTCTTCGGTCCTCGGGGATGTCGTCCGCATACATGATGCCGCCAATGGAGCACTGCTTGAACTCCATGATATTGCAGGTCAAGGTGCCCGTCTTGTCCGAGAAGACATACTCCACCATGCCGAGCTCCTCCACCAAGCTTGACGTCCGGCAGTTGGCAGGCGTGTCGGTCTTGTCGTAGTAAATGTCTAGATCGTCGTTGATGAGAATTCCGTGCCAGTATTTCACCAGCTCCACGGTGACGAACAGGGAGATGGGCACAAGCGCAGAGAACAAGACCCAGTACGTGACCATGTCCGAGGCGAACTGTTTTGCGACCAGGCCCACCGTGTTCAGGTCATCCAGGTCCAGGTAGACGAGGGAGCTGCGCTGCACGCTCCGCATGACGAGGTCACCGACGGTGCAGACGACGCTGAGGATCAGCAGGGTGCCGACGAGCAACAAGACGAGCACGTTCATCTGCTTCTCGACCTTTGTGCGCTTGATCGGTGCGGCGGTGGCATTGCGCATGAGCTTCGTCTCGTGGCCGGTGAAGACCACAACGCCGTGGATCCAGGGGGTGTTCCGGAGGGTCGCGCCTCGCAGCAGGAGCTGCTCGGGGTTCAGGGCCAGCTCCTTCTCACCAGCGCCAGCCTGCATCGTCAGGGCCGCCTCGTACGTGTACAAGCTGCTGTTGGGCTGTTCCGACTTGATCTTGCCGCCCAGCCGGCCCAGGTCGCTCGAGCTGACCAGGGCTGCGGTCTCGGGAAGCGCCTGCTTGATCTTGAGGTTGGTCTCTCCGTCCAGGTTGGCTGTCTCGATGTAGCAGAGGCCCTCGGGCTCGGAGCTTGCGAGCAGGACCAGGTCTGCCGGGAAGGACTCTTCCGACTCGACGCGCACGATGTCGCCCACGGCCACGTTGATCCATTTCGCCTCGTCAAAGTTGGAGCCCCTGAGCACCCGCGCCTTGGACATGTTCAGGGCCTTGTCCGCCTGCTTCCGGCGGTAGTCCTCCACCAGCTCCTTGCCCGCCGAGATCAACAGCACCACGCCGAGGGGTCCGATGGTTGTGTACGGATTCGTAGGGGAGAGGTTCGGTATCTGCTGCAGCGCCGAGGTGAAGAGGAAGAAGATGTTTGCGTATTTGGAGAACTGCTCGAGGAGGAACTTGGGGAGGAAGGTCGCGACGTTGTACTTGGCCGTCGAGACCTGGTTGTCGACGTACTTGTTGGCCTGGTTGGCGGGCGGGTTGTTCAGGTGGATGATGCGCGGTCCCAGGGTCGAAGGGTCAGGCTTGCCGCGGCCGAAGCCAAACTTGAAGGTGCCCACGTCGAACTTCTTCCCACCATCACTACCGCCGCCGCCGCCGCCGCCGCCTGCTGCAGCGCTGTGGTGCGCATCTGGGTGCTGGTGCGACGATGACGATCCGGGCTCCGTCAGCGGCAGGTCCATCTCTGAGTAGCCCTCGCCCATGCCCAGCATGTTCTTGGCCCTGCCCAGGAGGCCGCCCCCCATACTTAATATGCTGTTCCTGTTCCTGGCGCTGTGTCGCGCGTCTGCTCCGTAGCCGTCCTGCTGCATCATGCCGGGCGGACCTCCTCCATGCTGGTAGTATGAGTTTCCGTCTTCCGGGTAGTCGTCCGAGTAGTCGTCGGCATACCGCTGGTAGTGATCGAGGTCTGAGGTCTGGGAATATTGCCTGGCTCCACCCGTATTATCGGCATAGTAGGGGCCCCCTGATGCCGGGGCTACGCCTGCGCCGCCCATGCCCGGTGTCGCCGCGTGTGGGGACGTTAAATTGGAAGAGTGAACGGTCGTCGGGGGGTGGCCTGCGCCCAGGAAGTCATCATAGGAGACAGAGGGGCGGGGTGGTGGTTGTTGTTGTTGTTGTTGCTGTTGCGGTTGGGCGCCGTCGTGATCGTAGGCGTCGGAGCGGAGGAGGTCGTCGTCGGTCAGGGCTGAGCGCTGCCCTCCGCCATAGACAGGCTGGTCGTCGAGGTCGAGGAGGAGGTCATCTTGGCGGGAGGATCCTCCATACGGAGGTCTGCCAGCCATCGAGGTGCCGG
The DNA here is from genome assembly GCA_014849355.1 of Cryphonectria radicalis. Taxonomy (NCBI): domain Eukaryota; kingdom Fungi; phylum Ascomycota; class Sordariomycetes; order Diaporthales; family Cryphonectriaceae; genus Cryphonectria; species Cryphonectria radicalis. The sequence continues at coordinate 149,674 of JACWQW010000027.1, forward strand.
TGTAATTGGCCTTGTTCGTCGGGGGGGGGGGGTTTAGGAAATGACGTTACGCGGCATTGGACGTGTCAGTATCAGTGTCGATATCTTTTTGTCGTCGTCGGAGATGGTATCGCATCGGGTGGAGACGTTGTTTCAGCTGTCAATAATGCAAGTGCTGGCCTCTTGTGTGGTGGTTTGTCGTCAAGATGCTGTTGTAGGATTCAGGTGTGTCAGCTTTGGGGGTTTCGCAAGCAGTAGTAGCAGAGAGAGAGAGAGGTTTGTTCATCCAAACCACCGCAGATGGCGCGGCACTGCCTCAGGCTTGGCGACCGCTGATCATCCCGTGCCCAAATCTAACAGCGGGCAAGAAGCTGTGCTGTCCCTAGTTGCTGGTACTGTGCTGTAGCAACACTGGGTGTGGGCTCCACTCCAACCTAGTGAACCTTGGCCCCCACAGGACACACCACGTCACAGCCTTGCAGCAACCACTACCACTAACCCGCTGCCTGACCAAGCCTGCAAATTGTCTAGGTCTTCTGCAGTAAATTATATCAGAATCTCTCAAGACAGGCAATGCGCTGCTATCAAAAAGATTTCTGAACCCTCCCCTAGAATCTATCTTGTCTTCTTGACAAAACATTGCATGTGCTCTTTATTTCTTTGTCCCAAAAATCTCTCTCTCTCTCTCTCTCATGTCAGAACTAGTCATGATCCAGAGTACATATGGATTGTGTTTCGCAATCTCCAGAGGCGCAGCAGTACCAACCACAACTAATTAGCGCCTTCAGACATCTCGTGGTGGAAGGGAAGGGTGGTGGCAATTGGATTGGGGGGGGGGGACCACAAAGCTAACCTCACCAGCCACGCTTTCAGGCCCAGAGATTTGCAATTGTGCTAAATAAAGCACACAATTTTCTGCTTCCTATGACAGATATGTAGCCCGAATGCTGCTGACTACTGAAGTACTCAGCTAAGCTGTTCACTTCTTACACCCATAGGCCCCTCCCGGGAAAACTTTTGGTAGTGGCAATGCTCGCTGAGCAGGGTCCTCGTATACTACTATAGTAACAGTTCTGTGGGGACCTCTCCCGCCCAGGCAGGGTCAGTCAGGGCTTCAGCAGTAGTAACAACCGTCTATTCTCTTGTCTCTCTCGTCCGTCCTGTACGAGGCAAAGATTTCATGTACAACTACCCTAGAACAATCAATCCTCTCTCTTAACCCCCAGTGAATTGAACGAGTGCCTCGTCCGCTCCAGGCCCATGTTCCTGAGAGGTGGGCCAGTTATTAGTATGCCAAGCAGACAGCCCTGAAGTCCGCTCCCCCTTTCAACCAAACTCAGGGAGAAGAGATCATCATTAGGCCAAGATAGTAATTCTCAACAAAGAAGAAAATATTCATTACCATGCGAGATCCAACGGCAAACGTGCACAGAGAGTAAATGGACCCTCCCCCTCCCCCCCCTAACACGGTTCATCCAGAGGCATCATTGCATGCCTGCAACAAGACCACTCATTTTTTTTTTTACATGATGATGATATCTTCCCAAGCAGATGCCCCAATTGGTGACTTGACGATCAAACATTTTGCTTACTGTAGTACAGAGTGTGGACGATATATGCACTGGGCCACAGTCCAGAGAACAGCATCCAAGTTTCTGCATGTTTGTAGCCTGGGTATAAATTTCTCAACCCGAAGAGACCAGTAAGAGAGTGGTAAGTAGTGTGGGGAGGTAGGTGGTCGCTACATCGGACACGGACCCGTCCTCCCTACCACCTACACTCAACCCGCCCGAGACAGTAAAATGAGCAACCTACCCTTGTCTCATCCTGAGTACAGGATTGTGCTATCCCGAGACCTATCCATCACAGCAAAAGAATGAAGTCATGTGGATCCAGCAACATGATGATATTATCATCTTTCATGTGTCACAGTCACCTTCGTCAAGAGCAGAACAAGAGAACGGAGAACGCTTGAGCAGATCATCTTTAAATACCAAAATATAAAAGAGAAGAAAAAAAAGAGAGCAAATATGTATATCATAACACAATAAGCTGACATGATCTCAGCGAGAATATCCAAGTGGTATCTTTTTTGTTCGGAGCGACAAAAGAAAAAGAAAAAAAATAAGAAGGGGGAGAAAAAGAAAAAAGGGAAAAAAGGAAAAAAAATATGGTAAAGGGGCATCTCCAAGTGTCCCATCCTGTCCAGTCCGCCGCATAGCAACAAACATTGCGCTAAATCCCATTCGCTGTAGGGAGAGGCAGGGAATAATAACACATATATGCCAAGAATATCATCACGGCAACATCGGCCTAACAAAGGGGAAGAAGAAGAAGAAGACACATTACCACCAACCGAGCCATCACCTCTTAAAGACGTCTTGGTCCAGGATAACCGGGGTCTCTGCGAAGAGGGCCAGGCCACGATCACGATCATGATCAGGCCTCCTCTGTGATCCCCTCGGCACCACCGCCCTCGTCCCTCCACTCCCGGCTTTTCTCTGTCAACTTCTTCACGCCGCCCACACGCGCCGCCCACAGCCCCTCAATGGGTGTCCTGAACGTGAATGCCCTCTGGCTGCTGATGACGCCGATGGCCTGCAGCACCGCCTTCCTGCTATCCCGGCCAAACACGGCCGGGTGGTTGATCCACTCAAGCGCAGAGTCCAGCTCAGCATCAAGCGCCGACACGGTCGTCACATCGATACCCGCCGCGGGACCCATACCACCGAGACCGATCGCGTCGTTTGACCGGCTGCGCGGGATCGCCGAAGGCTGGAAGCCGTTGGGAACGGCCGAGTTGCCAGAGGCCGCAGGGCCGGCTGTCGTGGGGGAGGGTGTATGTTTCCTGTCGGGGGTGAGAGCAGCGGTCGGGGAGGAATCGTTCTGGACGTTGAGGGGGGTCGAAGGGTTGGACTTGGGTGGCATTGCGGGGACGGGTGGCAGGCCGCCCTTGCCGAGACCCTTCAGGATCGAGCGCGTTTCGTTCAGGAGCGTGTGTGCCCTGTCGTGCTGCCCTCTGCTGACGAGGGTCAGTGCGCGGGTGAGCATGTCGGAGGTGAGCAGCTCCATCCGCCGCTGCACAATGTGCGGGTGCGGCGGGATGGGTGGTGAGCCGTTCCAGGACTTCTTGTTCGACGACGCTGGTAGCATTGTAATGGCCAGGAGTGACGGCCGTGGCAGGTGCATGGCAGCTCCGTCCCTCAGGATGTCGCCCCACGTGAGGTCTGCTTGTATAAGCGGGACCTCCTCCACAGACACTGCGCGCTGGTCTTCTTGTTCAACCGGGCCACCGAGGGCCTCAAGCCCTGCTACGACGGTCTCCCAGGCATCCTGTGGCAGCTGCTCCTGCGTCGAGGTGTCGGGAAGGATGACAAGCTGGACGAGGATATCCCGCTTGTCGCCAAAGCGCAGATCGCCCAGGGAAGCCTCCGCATCACGTCCAGTCGCGCGCTTTGTGATCTGGAGTGCACCGCTGATCTTGTGGAACTTGGCCGGCGAGCCTTCCGGCAGCTTCAGCTTGAGCTTGACGTTCTGGTGCGAGAGTGTCTGCATCGACCCCAGGCACCCGGCCAAACATTCGCGAAGCATCATCCAGTCCTTGACGTAGGTATAAGATGCCTTGGTCCGGGTGGAGAGCTCGATCATCGTGTCTGGCTTGTGTGTCATGCCGAGGCCAAAAGAGTGAATCGTAATCCTGGGAAGTAGAGAGAGTCAGCTTCGGGGTTCTCGTGATTGTTTTTTTTTTCTTCTTCTTTTTTCTTTCCTTCTCCCACTCTTCTTTTCTTTGGATCACAACTTACTTGGCAGCCTCAGCTCGTGAGACGACGAAGTCAACGCTGTCGGCATCTGACGTAGACGCATCGCTGATGAGCATGATGGTCGCGACCGGGTTGTTGTACTTGCGCTGCATCAGTAGGTCCATGGCGACATTGGCTCCCTCGACGACATCTGCCCGGTGGCTCTTCTGGCCGACGGGCTTGATCGAGGACAGGACATTGCTCCAGCCTGGCCATGCCTTGGTCGTCATGCCCACGATGGGCACACCACCTCCTCCCGAGCCGAATGTCACCAGGCCCATGCGATCCCTCTCGCCCAGGGTATACACCATGAACCTCAATGCATCCCGAACCAGGTTGATCTTGACGCCCTGCATGGACGACGAGATGGGCACGACCACCACGACGTCAATGGGGACGTGGACGGAAGGCATGAGAGGACTCCTGGCAAAGTTCGTATACTCAGTCGGTGCCGTTGTGGCGGACCTTGCTCCCCCCCAGGAAGATGCTACTGACGAGACGCGTTGAGGCTTCGTTGAGTCTCTACGCCATTCCTCCTCATCTTCTCCCGAGAATTCGCCGCGATCATAGTCGGGGCTGCGCACAGGTGGTGTCTCGACGGCGTTCAGGTCCAACAGGGCTTGTTGCCAAAGCTTCAGTTGGTTGCGGTTTTCGAAGCGCAGGTGGAACTGCGGCAGCTCGGCAACGGAGAGGCTGAGCGTCAAGATGTTCTCGTCCATGTGACCGGTCTCTGTCACCTCGTTGAGGTGCTTCTTGATCAGGATCGACCCCTTGAGGGTGCATCTTGTGGTCTTGCGAGGCGCCCCGTCGTCCCACTGTGAAGATTGGTTTGAGCTCTTCTTCTCTTTCACGCAGATAAGCATCTCAGCGAAGAGGAAACACTCAAGCTCTTGCCACGAGACCTTGTCCTTTCCGACTCGCAGGGTTCCGTAGAGTCGCAGTTTGCCAAATCTGGAACCAGGGGTCAGCCGTCGACGCCCCCAAGGGAACAGGAGAAGGGGAGAGAAGGGGATAGGATAGGGAATCTCGGGTGTGTTTTCACGTACCGACTAAAGTCCAGACCATGCCAGTTGTCGACCCGGCTGCGGAGAGTTTCCGTCATTTCCTCCAGGACCTCTGGTGCCTCGTAAGGATAGAAACGGGGTGCGCTCCGTGCCGGAGACGGTGGCCTCTGGGGGAACTGGTCTTCTATCCTCTGCTGTGGAATTGGAGGCGCAGACTGGAGATCATCAGGGTCGGGCCGCCATTTGTTGTCTGGAACCTCGACCGTGATGAGGCATGTGAGCGTCTGCTGCTGCCGCGATCTGTTGATCGTAGGGAACTCGGATCGCACGGTGACGGTCGGTGCCGGGATGGGATTTCTCGCGACCGCTTTTGGACTGGCCAGAGAGGCTTCCATGGCCTGCAGATCATATTCGTGACGCCGCGCCGGGCCGCTCTGTGTCGTCTCGGGGTAGCCGCCCGAGGAAGCAACCCCCGTCACTCCTGTCGCGTCGCTGTCATTGCGCGCATGGCCATTCCGTCCCATAAATCTGTCGGATGCCTGGTCTCGAAGGCTACCGTGGGAGACAGCCTGCTGCGGGCCATTTCTTCCAGCAGAGCCTCTGCTTGGTGGGCGGCCGGCGTGTTCGTCCCATGCTGCCGCCGCCGCCGCCGTTGCTGCTGCTCCTGGTGTTGGTGTCGGGGTGGCCGCTGCCCTGTTGTCGTTTACGGATACCGATCGTACCATGCTGCTGATCTTCTCTGTTAAGGGACGCAATGTGATTAGTGTGTGTCAGTCGTGCGCGAGACCAGCGTCGAGTCGTGTGATGAGGCACGTACCAATGTCGAGGACATTTCCGCCCCGACTTGTGTCGAGGTGAAGCGGTGCGTTGCATGTCGGACAGTACTGCGACTCGAATTCCCGGATAAACTCGTAGAAACACGCCTCATGTGACACGTGGGAGCATGAGAACTGCAGTATCCTCTCGCCGCGGAGCGTGTGTTCCAGCGGCTCCTCACAGACAGCGCACTCGCTCCCCACGAAGGTGCGCTCCCTCCGGGTGCGACTCCTGTCGGCATTCATCATGCCAAAATTCGAAGTTGTATTTGCGCGTCGGGCACCCTCGCGGGATCGGTTCGAGCTCGCGGAAACGGATGATCGCTGCGATGACGGGGGCCGTAAGGTACCAGCCGCGATAGAATGGCCTTTGTGTGCGAGGAAGAGGGTTGGTTAGTCCCGGATTGGTAACGGCGGGGGTGTTGGCACAGTCGCAACGGATCGTGTCACGCCCTCTGCGCTGACATGAACAATGGCGACCCGAATAGAAACGAGTGGATAGTGTGCAACTCGAGACTGGTCACACACTCAAATGGGAGGAGGAGGAGGAGGAGGAGGAGCAGCAGCAGTAGGAGAAGGAGGCAAGGCGCGACAATCAGGGCAAGGAGACAGCGAGGCTGAATAACATGAGGAGGTGGAGAAGGGGAAAAAAAAGAAAGATGTCAGATCGACTCACCCTTTTCAGGGAACGTGGGCTCGTCCGGGCCGCCACCACCAATGGGAAGGGGAACGGCCTTGTGGTTGTTCTGGTGCTTCGACTTTGGTCCTGGTCTCGAGGGAGGCCGACTGGATGCGATCGGATCGGTCCCTCCCCAGGCGGAAGCAAATCCCTTGGTCTCCAGGCCGATGAGACCAAGTTGTCTCAGGCTGTCGAGTTGTGCTTCCGCAACCCGCTGCTCCTTAGCAAACCCTTCTTGTTTCTCGTGTGATGGATGGAACATATGGGCCCGGAGTTGATAAGGGAACGAACGGACGGGGCGAACTGGGTCGGAGCGGGCGAGATGGGAAAAAGACGTAGGATTGCGGAGGGCCTGATCGAGCCCTGGGGTCCTGTGGGCAGGATGTTCTGTTCAGGTACTGGTGGTGGAAATGAGTCGGGCGAGGGAGAGGCAGCAGGGTGGCGTAGATCCGTGTATAGCCACTGGGCCTCTGACCGAGGATGGGCCACGATGAGGCCTGGGCGTCCGGCGCAAGGGCCCGCGGATGCTCGAAGCTTTCCAGGAGGACGAGGCACCGACAGGGGGAACGACAGGGGCACGACCGGATCCTGGCAGACTGGCAAGCCCACGACGGCGGCTAGTGACTGTGGTACCTGCGTCGCTGCAACGAGGAGGGGGAGGAGTGGTACCAAGTGACTCTGGTCCTTGCAGGGGATCCTCGAGGGCCTCTCTCCGTCTCTCGGGCTTTACGCTGAGTTGGCAACCCGCGCGTGGGTAACTTGGGTATGTACGTACTGAAGTAGGTAACGCGATGGATCTTGGTGAGTGAGAGAGAGAGAGAGAGAGAGAGAGAGAGAGAAACAGAGAGACAGAGAAAGGTGTGTGGACCCTCGCACAGCAACTTCTTCTAAGGTCCCAGGGGGGAGGAGGCTGTTTCAGGAGGGGGTGGTATGGTGGTATCGACTATGCTGCCTTTTGCCGAACCCAGGCGAAGAAGAAGAAGGTTGGTGGTGTTGGGCACGCAGGAGGACCTTGGTAGGGTTCACACCTTGGCCTGGATTTTTGTGGCCCTCTTTTTTTCTTCTTCTTCTTCTTCTTTTTCCCTTCCTTCTCTTCCTGTTCTAATGCTGGTAGTAGTGGTGGTGGTGGTGGTAGCAGCAGTTGCAGTAGCAGCAGCAGATATGCACGCACATGCCCTGCTCTGCGTACATGTAAGTCTGTTCCTGTGGCTGAAGTCCCGGCCGCGGCGTGATGGAGCTGCAAAATGGCCGCGAGGAAGTCCCACGTAAACGTCAGGACGGGCTCGAAATGATGGTGGATCAGATTGGGTCTCGCTCCACAGCCCGTCTTGAGCCGGCTGTGTTACTATTTGTAGGGCGGCGGGTTTTGTTATATGACAGATGACCGTGGCAATGACCTCGTGCAGATTGTCGCCTGTCGAGCAGTCTGGATCGTCGCGTCTCTCCCCAAAGAGTCGTGTCCTGTCCTTTTTTTCTTTCCTTTTTTCTGTTCTTGTTCTATAGTATTGTCCCTTCTCCACAGACAGCACGCGATAGTCAGGTCTCCCGGGGGTCGTTCCGTCTCGTCTCGACCTGTGGAGTGGATCGTCAGGGAGTGCACACGAACAAGAGACCACAGGCAAGGCTCTCTGGGATGATCCGGATGCGCGGTACTCGGTAAGAGGAGCCGTGACAGCAGATTGATCAGAAACACACAACGCGATCGATAATCGATTGGTGATAAGGCTTTGAAATTCCCTCGAGAAACAGAAGAAGAAGGAGAGAAGTTTCTCGTCCGTGCAGTTGTCAAACAAAACAACAGTCATGTGTGTGTGTGTGTGTGTGTGCGTGTGTGGGCGAGCTGAAATGAAGCTGGAAGAGAGGCGGGGGAAGAGAAGCGGCGTCAGACGGGCGGCAGCGGAAGCGGTAAGTGGTGTGTGCCCGTAGCAGCAGTAGCAGTGAGAAGTGACGACACCGCCAACTCTTCTTACCTGGAGACCTTGGAATCTCTTTCGCACACCGGCAGAATACGGCTCGGGTGGGATGTGAGAAAGTGCGACATGCACTTTCCTGCAAGAAGGGGGCCAGGGGGGGAGGGGGGGAAGGACGAGGTCGACAGCCTATTGGTCTGGGGGGCCACAAGAATGTCTCTGTTGCTCTTTCCCCCCTGCAACCACCACCTACTGTACCAACTTCAAACGACAGCCTTCTTCCCCCCTTGACTCTAAGGACTTAAGCATGTAAGGATATAGCGGATTAAGTCCCCTATGACTTTCCCGACCTGCTTCAGATTATGCACTATGGTGGTGGTATCTCTGCGAAAGTAGGAGTGGAAAGATAAGAAAAGAAAAAAAGATGATGAATGTAGACATGGGGGGCACAACCATTTCAGTAATTAAAAACATACATAGTTCTATAACAAGCAAATGAGAACGAGGTGCAGGTCCCTCAGCCCAGAGCGCGCTCTGGACGGCGGGCGGCAGCCGGGTCTAGTGAGATCCGGTCATCGCAGCTATACCCAACAGGGCTGCAAGGGAGGGGGGGTGGTAGCCTCTGTAATATAGCAAGCAGTAGGGTCTTGTAATGTTAGTGAGGCCCGAAGAGTGTATACTTTTTGTTTTTACCATGATGGTAATACCACAACCCCTGTTTTCGGTTGACAGATCTCGCTGTCGCCGTGCACTACTCCGGTACTATCAATTTCTAGAAGAAGTTTTTTTCTTTCTTTTTTTTCTTCCTACTTTCAGCGCGCACGGATCGACCTTTGAACACCCTTTGCCTCGATTCGAGACTCTAAAAACCGGCAAATTTCCGGTGGGAAGGGATCTTGACTAGCAACTCTGACCAGCTGTGGCCTGTTTAGTATTTCACCTACTACGACTCGGGACACACCCACACAACCCTACCGGCCTGCCGGGACGCAGAGAAGTACATACTAAGTCAGCGCCACTGACACCATTCTGGGGGCCCTTGGAGAGAGGCGGGGGGGGGGGGTTGGGCTCGTCCAGATTTCCCTTTCCAGGTCCTCCCTGGCGATGATAATGACAAAATGCCAGGGTTCCTGTGGCATAGCATGCATAGCATTGCATTACTATCACAGACTGCATCATCAAGTTTGTTCCTTATTCCGCCTTAGTTGAACTCGTCACCGTGCCCACTCGTTTTCCCCCCCCCCTCACCCATGAATGGTTCATGCACTTACCATAGTACATATACCGTGGTACATAGTACATTCATACATACTTTACACATAATACTATTACTGCATCAGCATGGTCGGGTCACCATCGGGGTCCCGGTTTTTTCTGCAACCTTGAAGAGACGATAGCCGTCTGTGTCTCTTGGGGCCAATCGCTCAGTCCGCCCAATGATCATCGTAGTCCAGTCTCTGCTACCTCGCGTGTTACCAACCCTCGCCTCCGCCAGGCTAGGTTTATGCAGAACCCTTCTTGGACACCTGCCAACTCCAAGGGTGGGAGGGGGAGGGGGGAGGCTATTGTTTAGACTGGCTCTTGCTTCAGATGGAATTTAGCCCTACCCTCCTCCCTTAGCATCACCTTCCCCCCCCCTTCCTTTTTACTTCTCCCATCCAGCCTGGAACACTCAACGATACCAACCCACCCCCAAACCCCCCCCCCAAAGGACGGCCAGGCTAGCCTTAGGTTTACTCAGTGTTAAATATCATTCTATCTAACCGGGCAGAGTACAACAATGCGCAACATCACGGCGGCCTCCTCATCAGCTCTGTCCATCCCATCTCACCTGGGGCGCTTCTGAGCTTACGAAGGATGCCCGACACAAGCGCGCGGCCCATACCAACCCGAGCAGTTAGCACTTAGTATCTGACCTCCTGCCGCAGCGCTGCTACCAGGAGGGGGCCAGACTGCGTGGCGACATGGTGATCTTGTGCTCCTGCTAATTCCCATGTAAGTACCAAGTAATCACTCGAACGACTTGGTGCAGAATGTTCAGTCCCCAGTAGTATGTACTACAGAAACTCTACCCCAAGTGGACACATCCTGTCCTCGCGTGGGCTCAGCTTGCAGCCTTCGATACCCACTCGCAGATCCTGGAAACGTGGGAAAAAGGGCCCCCTTCTTTGTTAGAATGGCATTGGATGGCGCAGTGCATCGGCCATGTGGCCAGTAGTGGCCTGACCCCAGCACGTGGCAATTCCATCATTGATAGACGCGTGGGTGGGTGGCCCTGACTGACTCCGTCCTTTGAGGCCTGTAAGACGGACTATTGATTCTTTCAATGGAGAAAAGAAAAAAATAAATCAAAATCTTTATGGTTTTCCTTTTATATCAAGACGAAGTCCTTTTTACTCTTACTGCCCCTCCTCCCCTTGTTCATCATACAGGGTTGTGGTCCATGTATCGTTCTCCTGTAAGCCGTGAAACCGTACCTGACAAAAGTACAGGAGGAGGAGGAGGAGGCACTCCACTGGAACCAGTCTTTTTCTTCTTTGCCTCCCTTGCATTTCCAACAACATCCAGGGACCAAGGAATCTAAAGACAGAGAGGTACACAGACAACCTGTCATATTTTTCAGACCAAGTACTCTGTACCATGGTACGTGAGGATAGAATCCCCACAATCCAGCCCTGATCGGGTTGAATCTCAGGAGCCCCGGGCGGCTCCAATACTACTGTACGTAGTACTACCATACTACGATAGTACCATAGTCTGGTTGGTATACGAGCGCTCAGTCCCGTCCCACCAAGAGAGCACCCCTCCTCACCTTGTTCGATTTTCGATTTTCTGTTGGGCAGCGAATACGATGGAGACCCCTCTCTCATCTCCCCCTCCTCGCGGCTATTTACTTACAATAGCAAGCAGTACTACAGTATAGTACGCATCTGAGTGATGTCTCCATCAATCAATCATCTTAACAACTATCTAGCGAGTGCTCTTAGTACTTTGCTAATTGCACCCTTTGCACGGTGAGGTGCAATTCTCATCGGGCTTTTTTTTCCCCCTTGCTGTCGAACTAGAAAGAATATTGCCGTTCCTGACGATGATCCCATTATTCCCCCCCCCCCCTTTCTCCCCTACTACAGGATTTCTGCGGGTGACAGACCAACCACAGGTGCAGCCCCTCCTCCCATCCGTATCTACCTCCCTCATCTGGAAAGAGGCAGAACTTCCTCTCGGCCCCATTATGCAGGAGCCAGGTGGACGTTCCCCCCCCAGATTGTAGGGGACATGTCCTCCCCTCCTGTTGCCCTTTTTTGAAAACTCGTCCGACGATGAGGATTTTGATCGCCAATAAAGAGCATGCACTATGATATCCGAGGGGCGGTCCGGACCCTGACAAGCCTGATCCCGCCCCCAATTCTGGCCACCCTATTTTTTTTTCCCTCTTCCTTTTTCCCCTTCCTTCGACTTTCACCATCACCACAGTGTGCAATGAGTATATCGATCACTTGGGGACAATCGAGACTCTCATGATTTCGACTATCGTTGTGAGAGTTATGTTGGTCCTCCTCCCAGACGCAAGCACGGTGTAAAACTTAGGAAAGGGGGTGCTCGCTGTGACGCCTTTCTTTCCTACATCCCTTGGCCCCCAAACACATGAACGCCATGGGAAAAGCTCTTCCATCATCTCCAAGGTTGCTTTCGGAACAGGGAAACCCCCTCGATAAATCCAACGCCAGAAATTATTTATCCCCTATCCCCTCCAATCTAGCCATTGCTGAGCACAGACACCTGGGTAATAGGTGGAGGGAGAGGGGGAAGATGAAGAGAAAGGAAAAGTGCAAAGCATTTCGGTCCCGAACAGGAAAGGAAAGGAATGGGGGAGGGGGATGGTGATGTGATGGGTGACCCTCCAGGCTGCTACCTACCAACCATGCCACCCTCCCCCCCCCTCTCTCTCAGGGCCCAGCTTGCTTTCCTCACCTCGCGCTTGTTTCCTGCAAGGTTTATTGGCCTCTTAGCGCCCCGACGAACGAGCGCCGCTGTCGTTCATCTTGGGGGCCTGTAGCATATATACCGCTCGGTAATATAATTACTGTGCCAGGGACGACGAGGCTGAGGCCAGTTCGAGAGCCCTACAACGCCCACAGACAAAAGGTAAAAAGGGACAAGGTGCTTATCTATTTCCCCAGAAAGTCTCCACGGATTAGCGAAGGGGTCAGATCATCATCTTTTCCAAGTCCTATATAGCCTGCCTTTTTTTTTTTTTTTTTTTTTTGGTATCTGAGGTCGAGTCTGTCCCTTTCGACCCCAGGTTTGTGTTGTGTCTGTCTAAACTGTGTACAAGACACCACAAGCGAACGCCGCCCCAAAGGATGTTTCCCGGCCGAGCCGTGTGAGGATCATGCTCGCAAACGATGTCACAAACCTAAAGAGAAGGTTTCCCAAGCCCCCTCTCTGTTCCAAGCACCGGAACCTCGGGCCCAAAGTTTATCTGTAAATATCGAACCACACCCAAGGCTTGACGTTGCATGATTATCTCTCGGCTGTTTCCCACAATGGTAGGCTTGCTTTTCCTTCTTCTCGTTATCAACACACGAGCGATTTCCACTCTTTTGATTCTCCGATGCTTCTTAAGTACTTAGGCACGTGGTAAACAACAAGTGTGGCTAGGGTGCAGAGTCTTCTATGAGTCTGGAACGGTCATCAAAGCAAGGCCATCATCGAGTGATGAGAGCAGCAGCAGCAGCAGCAGCAGCGATGTCACCCCATTGAACGTCATCACGGGGCGTTCTTTAGGCCCCCGAATTTTCTGATCAAGAGCAACGTTGCTTGCTCTCTATGTTTGTATTTGTTTGGCGTGATCCTGGTGGCGCTGGCTCCAACATCACAGACCGAGATGGTTGGCTCACAGCACATCGCACTGTCTTTGCACAAAGTAGACCGGTTTCTTTCCTCTTTCCTTTTTTTTTTTGGTTTTTTTTTTTGGTTTTGTCCCTTCTGCCCTGGATCATGTTGGATGGACGGGAGGGTTGCGTCGATAGAGCTTGTGGCACAAAGGATACAGCAGGTCGATCATAGAGAAGGAGAGAGAGAGAGTGTGTGTGTGTGTGTTGGTAGTGTGTGGCAAGGGATTCGACAACATCCATCAGCCTGTCACCTCCAGCTAACTTCACACCCACACGTATCAGCCTACTGCTGTCAAGCGTCAGATCCTTCTTGCTTCCCGCAGGGCTTAAACCTCAGCTTGATCGACGTCACGAAAGATCACTTTGGGAGGCCTGCTCTGGTAATCGAAAACCGGCCGCCCCGTGGGAAACCCCCCCCCCCCCGAAACAAAACTGTTCTCCAGCTTGCTTCCGTGCATAATGACCACCAGCTGGGGAGCTGCTGCAAGGCCCGCTGACCACACTTTTTGTCTTTTGGGTTTGAGATCTATATCAGGCTGAGTTATCCCTCCCGTTGGAGGCCTGATGGGTGAGCCGGCCAATCGTCTTACACGGCGACTTCCTTCACTTGTACAGCCTCAAGATGACTTTGGTTTGGTTTGGCTTGTACGTCCTGTAAATATTCACCACTGTTCTCATAATCACCAAGTCCCTATCAGAGTAAGGACGGCAGTGATTTCGAATAATGAAACATACATTAGCTTTTGGCACTACAACAGCAAGGCCATGTCCATCGCGCACAAATTACTGAGCACCTGTCCCACCGTCCCTCCTGCCAAAGATCGCCCATCGCGATATGTTACATCGCAGCGGCGAAATTAAATAGTGAGACCCCACACCGTCGCAAATCCCTCCGTGATCCCTTTCTGCAGGAAGAAAGACGGAAAGGGGGGGGGAAACCCCCCTTGCCAAACGTGCCTCGAGAGCGAGGGTTTCCTCGGCCGCGTGGTGGTGGGATCGGAAGGATCAGCGCCTAGATCGCCTTCGTTTGCCGCCCCGATCTATTTGCGAGGGCCACGACACACGCCTTGAATGGGAGGCCGGGGGTGGAGAAGGGGGGTGGGTGGTCTGGGCCTTTTTTTTCTTTTTCTTCTTCGCTCATGATGTTGTTCATGCGGCGGCTTGGGGTGAAGAAGAAAATGGTGGTGATAGGAGACCTAGTAAGGTCAGGCAAATGTATGTGCGAGTTGAGGACGGTGGGCTTGATCAACGGCCTGCGTTGGCTGCACGCCACATCATATCAATTTCCGTTTCTTCTTGGGGGGGTGGCTGCTTCTGCGCAAGATAGCATCATCTACCATCCGAAAATAAAATGATTACAGGGTGCGCAGTCAGCCAACCACCAAGTACACCCGAAACAAAAGAAGAATGCCTTGCGCAGATAAAGTCTTGATCTCCTTTTGCGGCAGCCTTATGCCAACGGTCCGCCCGAGGGGTCAGCAGCCTCGTCAAACCCCCGCTAATCGCCCACGAGTCCCTCGTCAGCCTTCATGCCTCCCGGCCCGCCGCCGAGGACCATTCTCTTCCTCCCCGACCGATCATCTCACAGGGGAAATATTCGCCTTCCAAGAATGTCTTTGACCTGCAATTCGTCCTGTCTGACAGCCTCAGGGGGGGGCGAGACACGTGACGAGCCATGTCGTACATCGGAATTGTTCCTCCATCTCCACTGGGCCGGCGACGTCTTCCTTCTTCATCAGTCAGAAGCTAGGTGAAGCAGATTTCCGTGTGTGTTCAACATGTTTGCTCTCGTCTGAGACATCAGTAAGGTGAAACACTGCTGATACCTGTCCGACTTGCACAAAACTGCTCCTTCCCCAACCAAATCCCCCTTTCCCTTTCCGACAGGTAAGCCTGTGCCTTGGCCTTGCGCTCTTAGCACTGTATTGTGGTAGAACGGGGGTGGTCTCGGGTCAAGATGGCGAGGCTCGCTCTCTGGACTTTCTGATCACCATGGTGCTGACACTCTTGCGAATCCAAAGCTGCTGTAGTCGTAGCTGAGAGGGCTTGCTTTGTATATCTGGACAACGACTCGGCGAACGTCTAGGATCGGGCAAAACTCCTCTTCAAGGGGGAAAAGAAAGGATGAATGGGATTCCTGCAGATATACGTGAAGTCAGGACTGTATGACTGTTAGTGTTTCCCTTGAAGATTACCGTACGCTAGATGTGAGAGGCCTTGGTGTTAGGTTTCTGATGACATGACACCGAAAATGTAGGCTGAGATAGTGTGATGTTGCCTATAAGAAAATGATTTGACACACACATTGCCCTACAAGAATCCATCTGTCAGTCGTCAGAGTCTGGAAGGAATCTTCTAAAACGAAGAAAGGCCAGTACCAGGACCTCAAGCCCACCAAGGCCGCGGTTATGGTCACGCGTTCATCGAGAAAGTGATTGTCGAAACAGATTGATCATTGGCTCTTGTATGCGATTTGGCTCTTGTCTGTCATCTGTGTCTCAATTCTCCTCTAATCAAGCCTTGCCATGATGACCCCAGCCGATTAAACCCGCCGGAATTGCCTCGGAACCGCAGGAGGATATCATTCAGGCCCGCATGGAGCGGCTCGTGTTGTCGCAAGTCTGTCTATGTTTTTTTTTATTTTCATAGATATACAGTGTCTAGTCGGCCATCACGTCGGGTTTCCCATATAAACAGCCCTCAGTCCTCGTCCCAGTTCTAAGAGCGGCTTGTCAGTTCTGAGATATCTTCCCATGAGCTAGGGGTCACAGATTACTTACCGGGTTAGGTCCTGGGGGCTTGGGACCACCGGCCTGTCTTGCGACAATGATCTGGTCGACAGCGAGAACAGTCCTGGCAGCCTCGGTTGCCAGCTTGATCGCCCAGGCCTTGGTAGCCATAAGGTCGAGGATACCAGCATCCTGCGCATCCAAGATGCCACTGCCGCTCTCGTTCTGTCATATGGCTGTTAGCTTCCTGCAGAAGAAAATGGGGCTTACAATGAAGGAAAAGGAAAACAAAAAGAACTGGTGGGAAGCTCACCTCGATATCCACACCAGTAGTCCAGTCGTCCTTGTGATGCGCACGGTACAGATCGGCCAGCACTGCCGTCGCATCAAGACCGGCACTCTCGGCGATCGTCCTTGGGACGACCTCGAAAGCCTCACCGTACTTCTTGATAGCGTACTGGGCAAGACCAGGTGTCTTCTCGCCCTGCGCTGATATCTTCTCCACGAGCTGCATCTCTGTCGCACCCGCCCCGGGCACCAACCTGGAGTCCTTGGTGATGGCCTTGACGACGTTGACACCATCATCAACAGCCCGTTCAATATCGTCGAGGTGGTTCTGCGTAGCTCCCCTGAGGACCAGAGTCGCCGTCCGTGTGACCTCATCCTCCTGCCTGAACACCGTGACACGGTCTCCGCCAATCTCGAGCGTCTCCACGACATCCACGCTGCCCATCTCATCCGGCATCGGGGCGCCAAGCCTCGCCAGAGGTGTAGCACCGACCACCCTGCACACTCTTCGGAGGTCAAACTTGCTGAGGATCTTGATGACCAGGATGCCGTAGCGGTTGAGGTAGTGCATGGCCAGCTCTCCGACAGTGGAGCCGGCAATCACAACACGCAGGCCGACGTCGTGCAGCTCCTTGATGGCAGCCTCGAGCTGTGCCTCCTCGCCCTTGGTGAAGTCGAGCATCTCCTTGGCGTTGTGAAGTAGAACGGTACCCTTGGTCTCGGTCTGGCTGATGTCGATGGGACATGAGAAGACGCCGACCTTGGCCTTCTTCGCCTTCTTGATGATCCCATTGGGCTCCTTGGGGAAGACCATGCCCTTGACGACGCGGCTCTGCTCCAAGCTCCCGCCCATAATCTTCACCACCCTGATGTTGTCAACGTTGAAAGCAATGGGGTTCTTGGGAAGCACGGCGAGGATGGCCTCAGCAACCAGGTCGGCCAGGAAGTCCTCGTTGCCGTTCTGCTTGGCTGCTATGACGGTCCGCAGGGCCTTGCTCATCTCCCCCTGTGACCGCAGGTCCTCGACCTTGTCGCACTCCAGCTCCTCGAGTGCCTCCAGCGCAACCTTCTGCGCACGCTCGTAGCCCGTCACGATATCGGAGGTCTTCAAGCCCATGCGGAGCAGATCCTCAGCCTTCTTCAGCAGCTCACCGGCCAGAACAATCACCAAGTTCGTAGCATCACCCATCTCTGAGTCCTGCTGCTGGCTGGCCATGACCAGGAGCTTGGCGGCGGGGTGGACAACGTCGAGCTCGCGGAGGATGGTGGCGGCGTCGGAGGTCAGGATCATCTTCTGGAGGTGGTTGATGACGATCTTGTTGCGTCCGTAGGGGCCAAGAGAGGTCTGAACAGTCGAGGATATGGCGCGACATGCGTCAATGTTGCGCAGGACGGCGCCATCTTCGGAGTCGTAGCTAAGGGCGACGTAGTCCAGGTGAGCATATGTGAACAACGAAGCATGCAGCCTGAAAGATCAAAAGGAAAGTTGCAGACATACTTGTTGTAGCCTTGCTTGAACAGGCCAGCATTTGGCGCGTTGGGAATATTGAGCGACATCTCGCAGCGTTGGTCACGAGTCCCGTGTGCGAATGCTGTGTCCCTTGTTCTGATCCTCGTGATAGAGATGGGAAGTGGTGGTGGTGGTGGTGGCGGTGGGCGGCGGGCGTCGTGGTACTTGGACGTGGACGTGTTTTACGTGGGGTAGCTTTCAAAAATGTTCGGCCCCTGCCAGCAACCTGCCTGCTTTGCCTGCCCTGCCAACCAGCCTGCTATTGGGGGGTGGAGGTCCTCCAGGTGGTCCGGGCGTTGAGCTTGGGGGGCAAAGGGGGGGGGGGGCCTGCCCTTCAGCCTCAACCTTGCCTAAGGAGGTCGCCAGTGGGTTCTGGCGGCCTGTCATCAGGATGGTCTATCATGTTGATCAATCTACCTCAGCTCCAACGAAGAAACTCTGGCTGATTTACTTTCCTCGTCTTGCGTACACGACAACCTCAACCATCTCCTTTCCCATTCAATCCCCACTTCTCGATATCTCAACAACACGCCACACCATTCAGCCACTTCAATATTGACGAGTGACCAGCCCCTCCCAATCCAAAGATGGCTCAATCTCCATGTGAGTACAGCAGTTCATAGCAACTCCACTATTTCCCATCATTGTCGATGCGGGTTCCACCTCCCGCCAACCCTTTGCCCTTTGCCCTTTGCCACTTGACTCCCATCCCTCGCATTTTTTCTTTCTTTCTTGGACACTCGATAATATTATCATCATCACCACCACCATCATCATCATCTTACTGCAGGAGGCTTAACCTTGCCTCACGTCTCTTTCTCTACAATGGTGGGCAATAAACTAGGCCGTAGGGCTAACAATGGCGAATCCTCCTCGATAGCAATACCGCCCGCGCTTCCTCCCTCGGTCGAGGAGGCCTACCGCCGGAAGTGTCTGCAGCTCAAGCGGCGCACAAACGAGGTCGAGGAGGACAACGAGGCCGCGCGCCTCCGCCTGCTCCGCCTGCGCCGCGGCGTAGAGAAGCTCCGTCTTGAGCGCGCCTTCCTGCTGGACCAGCTAGCCAAGCGCACCAGCACCAACGTCGAGGACTCCGACGGCAGCCCGAGCCCGCCACCGACAGTACGTGATGAAGCAATCGAACACAATGGCCCTCTTGCCCATGCTCATGCTCATTCACCCTCACCTGCTCCTGCCCTTCCCCTGCGCGCATCATCATCTACCACCTCTGCTGGACGCCGGTCACGACCTCGCAAATCTGGACTCGCTGCTACTGGTTCTGCTTCCGGTACTAACCATGCTCTCCCCCTCCGCCAACAGCCCCAGGACAAGCCGCTGCGCAGCAAGCGTGGCCACCGCAAGCCCTCTGTCGTCACCGCCCTGGAGTCCGGCACCAACGGACCCCCGCCCACCTTCATCAACCAGAACGTGCAGAACTTGTCGCCTTCTTCCGACGCCTTCTCCCACTCCGTCACCGCCGGCGAGGCCGGCTCCAGCAGTCAGCAGACCAAGGAGCCGCTCGCCCAGCGTGCGAATGGCGTGAGCGACAGCGGCAGCAGCAGCAAGACCGCTAAGAAGCAGTCCGCCAGCGCGTTCGAACTCTACTGCGCCGACCACCGCGCTGCTGCGCTGGAGTCGAAAGAGGAGGATGCGACTGTCGAGGAAGAGCTGGCTCGCAGCTGGAAAGAGCTTCCCCAGAGCGAGAAGGACGAGTACACAGCCAAGGAGAAGGAGGCTGCTGTAGACAAGGACAAGGACGTGGACAAGGACAAGGACAAGGATAAGGATAAGGAAAAGGACAAGGACATGGACAAGGACAAGACAGAGGAAAAGACCAAAGCCGCGAGGCCTGCAGCTGCTGAGTCACCAGCTGAGGACACACCTGCTCAAGATGACGATGTCGAGATGGGAAGCGAGGACTAGTGACGACCTGAGCATCTCTCCTTGTTCTACAAGAGAAGGTGGTGGTATCTTGGCGTTTGGGTCGGACGGGTTTGGTTTTGAAAAAGGAAAGTATACCTCTGCGTTCAATAAACATAATGATTCCTGGCATGCTGAAGGTAATATGATATTTATTCTCTCTCAATGCATGTGACTATATATATCTATTATACGTAGCCGTAAACCCAGCCAAGTTGTGTGCCATGAGGAAGAGGACCATACAGCAGGTACGAGGAAACTTTGAGAGCATGAGAGTATACATGCAGCTAATGCCACTGGAGATAAGTAGTAAATTGACACGGGTATCCTAAGCATATGTGCAAAGCCTCCATGTTCCTGTTGTCAAGGCCTGACTGATCCTATACTGTGTGTTTATAGGCTCTGCAATCTGCTTGTCCTGTTTTCCCGCAGAGCTTCTCCTCCTCCTCCTCCTCCTTCTGCTATCTACAACTACTTACGTAGCTATGCTCAACGTTTACAAAAGCGATGCAGTTCCTGCTTGGAACAAACTAGTCAAGCGATGCTGGTATGATCCCACCTAATCTTAAGCTCCTGAAACACATTCTGAGGGCTTTTTTTTTAAAGTCTCCCCATGCGCCTGATAGTATGTAGGTATGCACGTGTGTGTGTGTGTGTGGCATTCCATCCTTGCTGGGTTTGTCGGCTCGGACGGACCCATTCAACACCCCAAGACTCGAGCCCCTTCCACCAAATTAGTCCACCCAGTACATGTCAACGAAGATATTTATCGCAGCCACGATGATCTCAGCAGCGATGAGGACAATTACTAGATGCACACGTCAGTTATTCCTGGTACTCCCATCAAGGCAGGGGGCAGTGTTATGGGAGCATTCTTACCAATCCACTCCAGTTTCTCGCCATGGCCATGACTTAGCTCGCTCTTCAGCATGGCCAAGAGATCGCCAATCACATCCATCCTGTCGGTCAGAACCTTGACCCTCGAGTCCATCTCGAGGTACTTGCGCACAGCTTGATACACGGGCTCCAGCTGTGGCTCGACCCAGAACAGCTCAGGCGTGTCCAGGATCGACCCGCCGAGGTGGATGTTCAGCTTGAGGATGAACAACTCGCCGATCTGCATGTGTATCTGCTTGCGGCTCAGCGCAATCTTGCCGGTTAGCGAGATCTCTGTCGGGATGTCCTTGCACGCGTCGATGGTCGTATCCATCAGATCCTCAAACAGGGACGTCTTGGTGCTCTGTGCCAGGGCGTGCGAGATGGCCAGCTTCACGCGGTAGTTGTTCTTGTCCCGCAGGGCGATGAAGTCGTTGTAGATGCGCGCCTGGTACTCGCGGGTGTAGTAGAAGTTGAAGTATTCCACCTCGACATCGTCCGGTCCCAGCTTCTCCACCTCGAACTTGGATATCTCCTTCAGGAAGCGAGTCTCCTGCTGGAGCGTCATGCCCCATATCACCACCACGCCATACTCAAAGAGAAAGACTTCGGGTGTGTGGACCTCGATGTCGAAGTCGGCTGTCTCCACCAGCGTGCCTTCTTCGCCCCTCTCCGGGCCGAAATTGTCCGCCTGGCTATCGTACCCCCCTTCCTCACGGATCTGGTTCTCGTGCCTCAGATCTATGAGGTCCTGCTGAGGGTAGCCAGCGTCCGCAGCCATGGCCGTCGAGTACTCCCCCGTCGAATGCCTTCTCTCGTACGGGTGTACCGGGCTGGAGTGGATCCCTGCCTGGCGCTGCGCATGTCCCATCTCCACCTGCTTGCTGTTGTAGTTATACGGCGTGTATATGCACTCGTCGATCAACTTGGGGTTTGCCCCCTTGGTCTTGCCGCGCGACCCCTTGAGGAACCTCATCAGGCCCTCCATCTCATACTTGTTGGCCGTGCTGTACGCAGTCACCCTCGGCAGCCGCGTCCGGTCCGCCTTGCCCAGGCGCGCCGCGTCCCTCCGCGCCGTGGGGTCTTTGATCCGTGTGTACTGCGAGTATACATCCCTGCCGCTCTCCTCGTCGGGCCCGTCTTCGTCGTCCAGCTCTGGGTTGGGCAGCAGCTTCAGCTTCTGCGCATTCTTGGTCGACCGCTGCGGGCCGATCTTGGCTGCCGGGTTCGCCGGAAGGGCGTTCACGATGGCGCCGCCGCTGCCAGCGCTGTGTCTCCGCCGCATCTTGGACAACGCCGCCGAGGTGGATGCGGAGCTCGAGGCACCGGCCGAGTCTGTGGGAGGGGAGTTGTCGCCGTCAGGCTCGATCGTCTTGGTGACCGGGTTGGCGTTGAAGGTGACCGTCCGCGAGGGCTTGAGACGGCTACTCTCTGCGGTCGGGAGGAGTGGGGATGTTTCTGCTGTAGACATCTCGAGGAAGGAAGGTAAAGAGGGTGTTAAAAGAGGAGGAGAGCGTCGCCTGTCGAGGCACCCTATGCCGAAGAATGGGTCTGGGAGATGTGACTGGTCCGGTTACCAGAAGGACAGGGCACAGCAGGTGAGGGACAGCCACGGACGACTGTAATTCTGGGTCTGTGCTGCCAGGTATGAGGGTTTGCTGTGACGGCAATAATATCCTAGGGTGGTAAGAGTGGATTGGCAGAGGTTTGGAAAGGGGGCACTTTATGCCCAATTGCCGCAGGTGGATCGCTGAAGGGGGAAAAAAGAGGCTACCGAGATAATGCTGTCAATTCTGGGGCCATTTCTGTAATCTTTTAAAAGAACACCAAAAGCGTGTGGCCTCTTGGTTTGGAGGCTGAAGTAAGTTGGAAGTGGCCGCAAGTGAGGACTGAAGGAAGCTCGCCAGCGCTCAATGACGTTAGGAGATCGAAACACTGCCAAACCGGTCCAAAGTACAACACATCGGGAGGGGGCCGTGTTCCCTGCTCCGTGTCTGGACTGTGTGCCTACAGACTCTCCAAGTGCAGCAAAGAATCCCCTGAAATCTCAAATAACAGGACACTTACAGTACTATGTATCTAGCAGCAGCAATCTGTATCAAGTTCCATTTCCATAACATTCTCAAAATGCAATGCTCTCCTTGTGGACAGTTTCCACCTGCCCCTTTTCTGTTCCGGTGTTGTTCCAGGGACCACATAATGACCTCGGGATCTCTTTTATTTCCCATATCTATTATTTCCTAACATTACAATGGCTTTTCTCTTCTTTTCTTTTCTTTTCTTTTGAAGTATTCAAATTGTATTCATAAACCTGTTCGTCAGGTCTTTCCACAAAACTCCCTACCTATGAACCATTTGCGTGCTTTACAGGTATATCGAAGGTGCGCTGACCATACTGCAAATTCGCACTGGGGGCCGTCAGCTCCAAAAAAGAAAGAAAAAAAGATGAAGGAAAAAAAAGGTGATTTCTAAATGCAGCTACGGAAACGTGGAGCAAGCTTAGCCCTGGTCCTGTCTTACACTAGTTTCCCAATGCTTACAGTACTTATTTGTACATAGCACCCCTGAAGTCGCCTAATTTTAGTGGTCTCTAAAGTACTGCATACAATCATCGACTGAACGTGTTCCTTATTTTCTGATTCCACGGTCCGAACTGGTTGCATTGCCTAGGAGTGAACAGTTCGTCAAGGTATCTGACTAGGATCTACCAAAAAAAAAAAACCAAAAAAAAAACCGGAGCAAGGAGCAAGGAGCAGAGTATTAGAGCAGACTCATATAAACTTGCTTATATGACCATCAACTCTCTCTACTCAAATGAAATGTGTAATATGCATCACCACTATGCTGTGAGCTCCCACGACTATATGTCCTCGTTCGCGTTGATGACTTCGATCTGTTTTCCCCCTTCTTCCCCTCCCCCCCCCCCTCTCCTGGTTATACCACCTCGGCGTGCTATTTACAACAGGTTGTAGATAATGCTAGCTCTGCCAATCACGTAGACAGCGTTGCCGATTCGATCCGAAATCCCGAGGCACCAAGCCTGTCGACGAAGCCCTGACCCAAACAAGCAGGCGTGAGAACGCCGCCATCTAGATCAAGATCGTCTTCGAGGACCGTGAGAGCTGCCTCAGCCAAGAAAATACCGGTCACTAATCTGCAATGTTAGGAAAGCCCGCCGTCATTGCATGCGAGAGCGGGGAGGAGTTGCTTACAAGCATACATGCTGCCGTGGAACCAGACCCGGGCGTACGCCAACTTCCCAGCACTATTTGTACCATCGGGTATCGCAATCGCTCGATACTCGATCTCGTCTTTCTGTGCTTGCTCAATCTCTGGTCCTTGGCCCTGTTCGTATACGAACCTCTTCACCAGTTTCCGCACTGGCGGCACGGTGACGAAGAGAAGGGCAGAGATGGTGAGACCCCAGTGCATCAACATGCCCCACAACCAGTTCCGCACCTTCATATGCTCGGAGAAACTAAAGTTTGGGCCATAGAACTCGTCTTCTTTGGAGGCAGCCTGCGCGAAGAGACCCCAAGTGCGGTGTACGATGGCTCGGTCGGTATCAGCGCCGATAAATGTCGTCTGCAGACCCAATTCGGGAACGGTCCGTAAACCTGTGAGCCTTGTCCACAGCGAGGATGTCTGAGATCGGGACTGGGGATTGGGAACTGGCGACAGAGCGAAGGGTGCCATGGCTGCGACAATCTCCTTCAAGCTGAACGAGTCGAAGAAGGCAAGAGCGGTGGCCAGAGTACCTCCAGAAGGACTAGAGCTATCGTAATGTGAGTACACTACCCTCGACCCGGGTGAGTTCAAAGTTACCTACTTGAGCTTATGAACGGACATGACAGTCTCGCTGGTTTTCGCCCCGCCAAGATTCACACGAATGTGCTTGGCCAAAGACCACGCAATGAGGTCCGCAGGGGTAGATTCAACACCTAGCTGTGGAAACATCAGGCTGCCCGACTGCTTGGCGACGTGATCGTATTTCTTGATCATTCTGGCTACGTAGGGCACCTCGCCAGTAACGTCGAAGTAGTGCGTGCCATTCTCGGCACACGCCTTGAAGGCCTGGAAAGGTTCAGCCTCGCAGTCACGGCATGTGTTTTTGGGGAACCACGCTTACGTGCTCTCCATGCTGTCCGTATGGGCCAACAGTGGTGATTATGATAAAGGTTTTCTTGGCCAGCGAGCTTAGATCCTCGTCGTTGAGGTCACACACCTCGATGTCTGAAGATTTCGTCAGTCAGGCAGGCAAGCCTTCACGTAAGATATCTCGGAGTGGAGATAACTGACCAGGCTGGCGCCGGTCTGGGTGCAGTGGCTTGAGTTCGGCAGCGAGCTTCTCAAGCTTTCCACGGGAACGGCCAGCGATGGCCCACTTTAAGTCTGTGGGCAAGTTCGTGGTGATGTGCTTTGCCGTGTACTTTCCCGTATAGCCTGAGTGCCTGTCAGAAAAATTCGAGCGTCTGCATCGAAGGCATCCTAACCGGTAGCCCCAAATACTACCAGGTCATACTGGCGACCATGGGTTTTGAAGGGCATGTCGAGGCGAAACCTTTAGCTCAACCTATGGCCGAGCCTAATCTGGGGTTTGGCTCGAGTAACAAGGAAGGGAGGGGAAATACGCTCGCAAAGAGGCCAAGCACAGCACTGCAGAAATTCACAGTGAGAAACTAGTCAAAAGACTCTGATGTCGAGATTGGAATTCCTAGAGCTATGGTCGAAGGAAGGAGAGGAGGGAAATATATCCTGATTAAACACACTATCCGGTACTACGTAGTAATGTCGGGCATTTGCCTCGGCTCAGCTGCCTGTCAACGTATCTGCAGATTGAATGAGCAGCGGCCGTTGCGCTGCAGATTGTGCAAGCTCCGAGACTGAGTGCCAATGCAAGGAATTTTAAAGTAGCAAGGCCATAAAGAAGTTGCAATCCAATGGTGAAGTAGGCTTCTCTGCATCGATACATCACCTGAGGTGAGAGATTCACGCAGTTGCGGGACAGCTGGGGCCAGCTGGTGAGTCTGACTTAGTCAGTAGGACCCGCAAATCGATCTCACTAGGCCACTTTCCTGCCTCAGGCCAACCTAAGCCAAAAAATCCGCAACCCGCACAATCTGACCCAACCCAGCGAAATTCCAACGCAGCGAGTTGCACTCCACCACGAAATTTCGCCCTTCGACAAGTCAACTTTTCGCATCCAGTAAAGTCGACCACCACAATCCATTACAATGGCTAAGGTACGGAACTTCTGATGCTGTGGATATTTTTGAGATAATTGCTGACTTTTATTCCCACTGCAGCGAACCAAGAAGGTCGGAGGTACGTCGACGAGATTCTCACATTGAGCCCTTGCCCCCTCTGAGCAGATCGAGCGATGGACGAGCACGAAGCACACCACGAAGCACGCATCAGACGAAGCAGATGACAGCAGTATTGGGGAGAGCTACATATAAATGTCAACTGAGCCAAGCGAGGGTATTCGCTTGGCGGGGCAAGAGCTTAGGGAAACATGATGAACAACCTGTTGGCTACGTCTTTACTGCTGTGGTGTCTACAGCGCTTCAGTGCTCGTCCTTAGGACACCCGCGACAAATCTGGCAGAGATTTTTGTTTCCCGAGAATAGAGTGCTGACAATCTACCTCACAGTGACCGGCAAGTACGGTACTAGGTACGAATTGACCGAGCTCCCTCGATGATCCTGAGAACCAATCCGTGTCGCCCTGCACTGTCCATCCGAAATCATGCTGGAGCCCCTTTTGTCCGACCTAGAGAAGTCGTTTACATCGAGCCGACGGCGAAGCAGTGACTTCCCACGACGGGATAGTGCTACGACGAAGGACGACAAGGAAACACGAAATGATCCATGGACAGGAGCTGACATGAAGATATAAAGATACGGTGCCTCCCTTCGAAAGTCCGTCAAGAAGATGGAAATCACCCAGCACGCCAAGTACATCTGCACCTTCTGCGGCAAGACCAGCGTCAAGCGTCACTCCGTCGGCATCTGGGACTGCAAGTCCTGCAAGCGCACTGTTGCGTAAGTCACCCTCATTAGGCCACACATGATGGCTGGATCCACAGCATTCAAGGTAGTTCAGTTTCTCTGACGACAGACCAAATAGTGGTGGTGCCTACACCGTTGCCACGCCCGCTGCCGCCGCCATGCGCTCGACCCTCCGAAGATTGCGCGAGATCGCCGAGGTGTAAGGTGGATGAAAGCAGAAAGGTGGACGGAACGCTTGTAGCCTGGGCGGTGTTATCATGGTCTTGCTTGCTTTTCACAACATTTCGTGGTGTCAGGGAATAAAATGGTTTTCTCAGCAGGGCAATGCTACGCAAATCGACCAGGAAAGGGATGATGGCCTCCGATACTGGTACGGATCTTTGACGAGGCTAGGAATCAGCTAGAAATTGATTCCATGAAGAACACTCAGGATGCGGTCTTTGATTGGCGAAGTGATGACTTATGACGGACATCTTCAAGATCGCGATACTGTCCTGGAATGTCGATTGTTAAACATGGCCGGAAGACCGGGGGCGCTCTCTATTGCTCTGGACGCCGACAACAACCATGTTCTACGCCCTAGCAGCGCATTTGCAATGCTGAGAGAAAAGTCGTCTTGCTTGCGCAGCCTGACTCTACCCGCCCCCAATTTGCAGTCACCGGTGCCTGATGGGGAACGCAGTGGCAGACAGGGCACGTCATTCGTACAGGTAATGGTGTAGGGGAAGTTAGATCATGAGGGGGATGTGCTCACTTCTTGTCCCTCCTCCCTACGACAGGTGTGATTCACTCCCGAGACCTAAGCGGCTGATGTGTCACCCTCCATCTAATCCGTAGACCTGCACCGTGAGCCCTTTGAGCCACACACGCACACACACACGCGCGTCCTATACGAAGTACACTGCTGCTGCCTCCTCTTCTTTGTCTTACATAGTACATGTCTTCTTTTCTCTCTTGTTCTTCACTTGTGTGTTTACAGCTAATGCCACATTAAGTCACGCCAGTGGCTTCCTCCATTTTAGTTATTGGAAGGATGCGGGTCAGGTGGTTGGTGAACGCACGACGATACCCGAGCCGACATGGGCATCTGCCTCGACAAGGCGACGAACCCTGCCTGCACTGATACTTGGAAACCACCGGGGAGGGGGCCCCTCCAGTTCTAAGAAAAGCCAACTTTCTATCTACAATTATAGGGGGTGGCTTTCCCTTCTTTGTTTCCCTCCTCCCTACAAGATGGGGCAGAAAGAATGAAAAGAAAAAAGGATAAGGTTTCAGCAATTTAAAGCGAATACTCTCCCTGTGTTGCCCTCTTCCTTTTGGTGGGATCAGCATGAATATGGAGCTACGAGAACAATGATCAACTTTGTATGGTCTGGGCGGTGGTGGGTGGTGGGTAGTGTGCCCTTAGGAATCCGTATCTTAAGCATCGGTTAGGGCCCCACAGGTCATCGAAAGTTAAGCCGTCACTGCTCCTCCACCAACCGGTCAATTAAGGTCTCTTCAGCTGGACACAGTGTGATCCTGTAGTAGTAGTAATCAACTTCTACCATATGAGCTTGTGTGATTCATTCACTTTTTATTTTTATTTTTTTATTCTTGTCCATCTGACCTGGACACACACGTACGCAGAACCCTACCCCATGCCACCGGTCTGCAAGAGGCAGGGAGAGAGGTAGCATTGCATCGTGAGGAAAAGCAGGTAGCTCCCCCCCCCCCCCCAAAAAAAACCTAAACCCCAGTCTTGTCTCCAAAAAAGCACCGCGGCAAACGTCCCTCCTTTTGCAGCGTGTGAGGAACGAAACGGGTCGGTTGGGTCAGTAGGTCACAGCACTGCACTGTGCTAAGACTCACCCAATCCCGCGGTCGCTTGATTTGGATCCGGAGGTACCTACCTACTTCTTACTGCACCTCCAACCTGCGGTACCATAGTGGCAGGACGCACTTGTTCTATTAGGTAAGTAGGGTAGCCCATGCTCCCTCAAATTCTCCAAACTGCTTGCACTTTCGCCTCTTCCCCGTTCTTCTTCTTCCTAAATGCAGCGCAGAGCCTTTTGGGACGGACTGACCCGCTAAAACAAGAAACCGGCCTCACCAGCACACACAGCTTACAGGCCCCCTCCCTCCCCAAAACACCCCAACGCCCAGGCCCTATCGCAATCAGCACCTGCGCCCGCCTATCGCCAGCCACGACAACTACAACGAAGCTGACAATAGGAAGTCCCAAACCCCTCCAGATCCCATCAACACCATCATATTCATGCCTTCTCCGGCCTTTGATCATCTTGGAATCCCTCTCCTCATTCGATTTGGCATTCTGTGATGGCAGACCAGTGCATCGTTTGTCTAGAGAATCTAGACAGTGCGATACCCTTGCAGCAATTGCAGGGCGATGAGGGCGATGGCGGTAGTGGACTGCCTGCTGCAGCGCCCGCACCCACACCCACTGGCGATCTCAAGCCGCTCCCCTTGGCCGCCGCCGCCGCCGCCGCCGCCGCCGCCGCCGCAGCAGCAGCAGCAGCAGCATCACCCACCGCTTCATCCACCACTACAAACACCACAACCACGACAATTACAACAAAAGATCCGAGTGGGACGGAGGAGTCTCGCTCAGACCACGATGACAACATCGCTGTCATCCAAGTTTGTGGTCATATTCTGCATGACAGCTGCTTGAAAGCATGGTCTGGAAAGGCGAATAGCTGCCCTATCTGCCGCCAGGCATTCCACCTTGTCGAGGTCTACGACAAGGTCGGAGGTGAGTGGTCCTCGGGCAAAACTCGAAGCTAGATGTGCAAGAAGCTGACTTTCTCCCGTCATTCCACCAGGCACCCTCCTCAACACATATACCGTCGAAGACAAGAAACAAGTTGCCGAGTTCGACCCACTAGCATGGCTAGACGAGAATCCCGAGGAAGAGGAGGAAAGCAGGCCATGTCCAGTCTGCAACACCACAGAGCATGAAGATGTTTTGCTTTTGTGCGATGGATGCAATACACCGTACCACACACATTGCATCGGCTTGGACGATGTTCCTGACGGTGCCTGGTTCTGCATGGAGTGTGCAGACCAGAACGAGATCACAGTCCAGCAGTTCCAGGCCGTGGCTGCCCGCACAGCTGGTCGGGTTCGCCGGCGCCGCAACTTTTTCCCCCGTACCCAGGCCAGCATGCGCAATGAGAGAACCAGGGCTCGTACCGATCAGTGGCTTGGGGCTTGGGGCCAGTTCTCGAGCCACGTGCACGGCGCCACAGGCATCGACCTGGATTCCCATGACGACGATGACGATCATTTGCGCGCATACCGGCGATCCCAAGAACTCCGCGAGAGGGAACGGCGCGATTGGCAACGCTGGCAGCAACGCCTCAGCATAGCAAGCAGGCTGGGTGCTCGAGACGTCTTTGCTCGGAACATCCAAGGCGTGGTTGAGCAACAGGTTGCGCCACCATCCGGACAAGGAACCCCAGGAGCACCCGAAACTCGTGAGGAGCGACAAGCCTGGCGGGCCTTCGAGAGAGCTCGGGCGTCGACGCCTAGTGGCCGGAAGAGAAAATCTCGATCCATCACTGCGTCCCCAGTGGAGCCTGCGCCTGAACCCTCACGGCCGTTGAAGCGCCCTCGCACCCGTCGTATAACCAACCAAGGGGCCGAAGCCGTATCATCCAAAGTTGCCTCTGCGGCATCGAATCAGCATTCAGGCGCCGGGTCTGGAGGCTCGTCGAATGCTCGTTCTCCTCTCGCGCAATCTCCGGCTGCACCGGAGGAGGCACCATCTTTTCTCTCGTCGCTGCTTAAAGAAGTCGAACAGAGCGGCCCTTCTGATGACGAGACCGTTCGCGGTCTCTTTGGGCTCCCGCCCGCTGTGGATCCCTCCTCACCTGTGGCCTCGCCCTCTGCATCTGCACGAAACAGTCCACGAGCATTATCTTTGACACCACCACCAGCACCACCTCCTGCAAATGCGACAGCCCGGTCCGCATCGCGGTCGCCCGTCCTGTCGCTGAGCTCACACATCGAGCCCAAGTACCCACCTGCAAATTACTCACCAACACGATCGAACGGAGAATCTAGCGACTCAGAGAGTCGTCCACGGAAGAGGAACGTATCGCCCGAGCTGAGGCAACCACGTCCTCGACGGCAGCTCGAGGTCCGACTTTCTCGCTCCCAGGATCTGTCGCCGACTCGAAGATTATTGCCACTTGAGATCAAAGAAGACATCAGTCAGGTTGTGCGCACTGCGTTGAAACCGCATTGGAAGTCCAGCCAGCTTTCCCGCGATCAGTATGAGAAGATCAACCGCGCCGTCTCCCACAAGATCTACGAAGAAGTTTCCGACCCATCCGCGGTCAGCGAGGAAGCAAAACGACAATGGGAGAAAATCGCGACGACCGAGGTTGCGCGTGCTGTCGCAGAGTTGAATTCTTGACGATCACGATCTTTGAGACGCATGAATCTGCTTCGGCGAGTAGCGAATGGACGGCGTTCAAATTTTCTTTTTTCACGGAGTCGCGCAAGCTGGAAAGATACCCCTGGGCAATCCAAATGGTACTGGTGTTTGTCTTATCGGGATGATTTCTTCTATGACGGCGCCACGGTACCGTGGGCGTCGAGGGACATATTATGGGACGGGGTTTTTTTTTCTTCGGGGGGGGGGGTTTTTTTTTTCTTTTTGTTGTGTTTTCTTCATGTTTTTTTGGGGGGCCGGGAAGGGTGCGGGTGTTAAATTTAGTGG